>SJOL01008805.1:180944-212476 GCA_004794785.1 Opisthorchis felineus
CACATACTACTCGCATGCCTCATCAGTAGTATCCACCGTTACACTGGTACGAGTATATAGCAGTTCACGAACTATTCCTTTCTGTCTCAAATCCAAACGTCTAATCAAACCGTTTGGATGCTCTTTCTATGGGAATTTTTTTTAAATTGTGATGGCTGTTTTCCTATAAAGACGATTGTAAGGGGAATCCATGGCGCCGATAGGCATTTCGCCGCCCTCAGGTCGGGAACCGCCATTTTTGTTGAACGGCCGTCAGAGTTCCCTACTGCAGAACGTGGCTCGGGAGATATTCTTGTCGCTTAGCGAGGAGCTGAGGGTGGCCTAAATCCTTCATGGTGATGCCTGTCGCAGTGCTTCCTACTTGACTGATATTAGCCACGACTACTTATAGCGTATACTTGAAAGTAAGCAAAATATACAAGATGAACGCTAAATAGGTACGGATCATAAGAAGGCGAGCGTATAATGGGGATGAATACACCCATAAAAGGCTGGATTTCCTCTAGACGATTGAAAAAGAACAGTGGCTTTTTTTGCCTTTCCTCTTCAGAAGAAGTGCATCCGTCGACGAGACACTTCGGCAGTTTTCGGAAGTGTTTCTCCGAGGGGTACTTTGTCGGATCTGCGTGTTTGTAATGTTGTTTTGTGAAGGGGCCCTGTTTATAGAGCTCAGCTCAGTAAAGTTATACTATTAACTTATGGCTTGTAATCTTACGCCAATGCCCTAGTTGATCAACAGATAAGGCATTTTCGAATGCTCACTAAAATTATGTCAGCGAACTTGAAACTGGTTGGACATTCATAAGACAGGGGGTGAGTTTTCGAGACCTGTCTTGTGCGACCGAGAGATACTCAGTCTTCAGGACAGGTCATCTGACGACACACCGATTTCTCACACAAGAAGGACGAACACTGTGTTCTTCATTCAAGACGTTGTGAATGAGAATTCCTCATTGCTATCTGGTTCTTCTGTTGTTTTCAACCCTATTCTAGGAAGACATCTTGGAGGAATCTGGTTGGAAGTTGGTTCATGGTGACGTATTTCGTCCACCACGCCACATTCGTCTACTTACCGCATTGTTTGGCTCGGGAATTCAAGTCTTCTGTATGGTGTTCGTTACGATCTGTGAGTCCTTATCTTCACGCACCCCCCCCCCAATCGGCTGTGATATCTCTCTTACTATGAACATACCTTTGATTTTCTCCCGTTTGTTTCGTTTAATTACTCACCTGTCACATACACACAACAGACGCCTTTAGTAAACTAAGCGGCTAACTTGAGGAAACAAATGTCGGTTTGCGGTCATAAGCTCATCCTTAAACCCATCCAGTAGTCATCTTGTAAGTTCCTTGCAATGACATTGAAAACCGTCCACCGGCAGCACTTAGTCTCTTTTACCCAATCTGGTAGGCTTTGTCTCGCTGTGTCTCGGTGGCATAGGGTAGCAAGGCGGCTCACTGAGACTGTTGGATGGTGAGGACTGAGCGAAGTGGCGGATTTCCTTGTTTGATGTCACCGGATTTTCAGACTATGGTGACAAAAAGTCGGTGAGTTGTTCTCTGTCGGATCTCTGTCTCCCATGAGATATTAAGCCAATCAGAATTCTGAACTCTGTGTACAACTAATATCTTTATATACCTTTTGCGCTTTAAGGTATCTCAGAGGGTGATAACTTCTCACGTGCGCACAACATGGTACACTCCTTCGCAGAATCTGTAGCGCTGGTTCCTTTCATATCTGGTGGTGGTGTGTGTGAAGTTGGCCGAGACCATGTGCTGACTCTCATTGTCATTGAGGTGTGATCAGAGCTCTGTTGCAAACGAAGCATTTGATCAACACATGCTCGTGAAACCTGGTATCGTAAAGAAAATGACAAGCTCAACCAGGGAGTCTTGTCACCAAAGCTGAGTCGACACGAAAGGTCAACAGATGGGTTTGTCAGTAACCGGGTCGCATACTATGTGATAGCTTGAAAGTGGTCCCTCCAGAGGGCATTACTCGTAATGGGGATGAGATATCCGCCATACGCGACGCTGAAAATTTGGCGTTTGGTGTTTCCGGGCGTTCACATACTAATCGCTTGATCTCAGAATGGTCACTGTCACTTCGTGTTACAAGGTATTCTGTACATTCGGGACGGCAGCAAAATTCGGTTAGACCTTCTGTTAGACGTCAGATCAAACGTTAGACAAACGTACTGTAACTAGAAGAAATGGAGCAGACTAGGTCAGCGGGAAGTGGACGCAAGCTGTTTTAGGTAATCCGTAAAACAGAGCCCAGGACACTGTCTTTTAGTGAACTAATCAAAGATAGTGTTGAAAATAGTTAAAAACAAAAGCCACCGTCGAGATCGTTGGGCAAAATGTTTTCAACATCAGTTTAGTTAAGCCTCTATATCTGTGTCTCTTGACCCGCTCAGCTCGAGCCATGGTTCGTGAGTTTATATCCTTCCGTTGACCGAGTGCCAGTATGCCTCTGCTCTGAAGCGCCATTGGGCTGTCGAATCATATGAACCTCCCCCGGCGCTACTTAAAGATGGAGGTACATTTTTGTATTCTCTTCTATCTAGGTTGTTTGAACTTATTTGGGGACAAGAACTCATTGCAGACAACCTGGACCAATCAGTCATCATACCTCTATCCAAGAAGGGTACTCAGTGGTGTAAGCCTTCCACCTGTTATAAAGCAGCTACTGACCTCAATACTACTGCGACGCCTTGTCTTGGCACGTGAAACACAAATCCGAAAGTAGGTTGCAGGGTTTCACCTGGGTAGGTGGTGCGTTGATCATATCTTCACGTTACGTCGACTGCCTGAACGGTGCCGTACACAGTCTGCCAGCAGTTTCGGTTTTCCTCTACTTCAGAGGAGTCTTCGACCCCGCAGATAGGTCACTTCTTTTACATATACTTGCTCAAAAGGGGATGCCTCTGAAGTTTGTAATTATCCTTCGTACTCTCTATTCTTACAATTCCGATCATGTAACAGCTTACATCCAGATTCAGCCAGTTTATCGGCTATAAATCATGTGCCAATGTTACGTTGGTTCCATCTGGTACTGTTTCGGTCACTGGAAAGAGGGAGGGTGTGGGGAAAGCTGCCAAGCATGGGGCGATGATATGATCAGTTAGTTCTTATCGTATGTTGCTCTGAGGGAACAGAAAACTGGACAACTATGCGTTGAAAGCGATAGCTTTGATGCAGAAGCGTGATTCAGCCATGTCTGCCAGTGTCATTAACCATTGTTGAGTTGAATCCCCAGGATCTCCATCTAGGGAGGCGGTAATTCTCAGCCTGACTAAGTTCACTGGGTAGAGTTTTCATACTTCGTTGGCAGCTCAAAGACTGTCCGCCTCTCGGTCGTTCCCATAGAGTTGGTCAAAAACAACTCTGCGAAGCAGACGGTTCTCTGTTATACAGAATACACGTCCTAGCCAGCGTAAGTCGCTCATCCACCATGGGAGAGTTGTTTTTTCTAAAAGCTTCTAGCATATTTCAAAATCACTAATTCGATGTTCTCACCAAACCCGGCCAAAGCTTCGGAAATACGGATGGTCAACGCTGACAGCTCTCATACATCTGCGTGTACGTAACCCGTTTCTGATGTATAAAGTGGTAAGGGTTGCACCGCCGCAGTTTATACTCTTCCCTTGACAAACAAGTTGAAGCCATGCCGGTGCAATGGGTCGTAGGTTAACAAAAACTGTCCTGACCCTTCCGATTCGAGAAGTTATCTCGTCTCCAGCCGGTCCACGGAACTTATACAACCGCCCAGGTAAACAAATTTAGCTACTACGTCGATTGGCTAGTCTTCAAGCATGAGGTTAGGGTTTGATCCCACCCAGTTTTGTAGCAGCACTTGCATGCGTGAAGCGCATACTGAGCCGTGCGACAGAATTATTTACGTTTGTTAAAATGACTTGCATCTTTGAAGAATCTGAAGCAACGTGGGCGATATCGTCCGCGTACTCAATGTGTGGGCGAATACCCCGGGTGCATTTCGATCCCCGAGGTTTCAGAGGCAAGCGGAGAAGTTTCGAGCAATACATCAGTGAAAAAGTTGAAGAGACATGGCGAGAGAGGGTAGTACATGTAGTGGAAAAGCGCCTATCAGGTGGCACCTCGTAGTATCCCAAGGGCTACAAGGAATATATGGAAAGTTTGAAGTAAAACACAACGTATTGGAATAAGATGTTATAATGCGACGTTTCGGATGGTGTAGGCAATCTTTTTCAACGCTTTTCATAATCAACTTATTGCGCGCCAAGTTCAGCGTTATTTGGGTCCGCCATTATGTCTTCTAATCGATGTGTTCATGAAGTCAGTTGTCAGATCGTTGGTTAGGTGTGTGAGCGCGCATGATGTGTGGTTTGACCCGAATCTGCCTGTTTGTTGTTTTGTTGGTGGTGATGCATCGTTCGGTTTTGACATTAGACTTTCCTTATTGCACACCACATAGCGCTCAATTTGTTTAATAGGACGCGAGCTGGCTTGGGCCCTATCTCTATTCATAAGGAATATGTCCCCGAAGTCATCCAGCGCATTTAAATTCAATGATCTGGTTGTTGAACGGACGGCTCCATCCAGCGATTCTCGAACGACTAACTCAAATGCAGCCCCACACGAAGTGCCTCATTATTCATCTTTTAGTACTCCAGTTGTGATTAGATATACTGTGACGTTCCACTCGCACTGCATGTTAAAGGTCTTCCGATATCCTTTTACAACTGAAACAAATGGATAGAATCATCGGAGTTTCTTGTTTTCAGACGTACGGGGAATAACGGTTTTTCATTGAAGCTCCAGGGTCCAATGTTTGCATGATTCTGGACAGCTTAGGTCAGTTTCACCGAGAATTGTTGCCTCATCGGTTGGTGTCAAAGGCCTCCTGGAGGCACGTGACTGAGAACAGCTTTCTGCCAAGTGCTCTCGTCTGCATACCAATTTCGTTTTCACGGGAGACTCAACTAAATCCAACTGAATCTCTTATTTATGCTGCTCTCCTTCAAATGAATATGTTACATCAGACCGCTTGATGTTTCGGTTGGTTCGGTACCGCAATACATTGTTTAGACGAAACAAACTACCATGATGAACGAGAAATTCAGCTGGATTCAGCTGAGACTCCCTGTAAAAGCAAGTTCGTATGCAAATGAGTGTATTCGGCAAATTCCGTCCAATTTGGTTGCAACTAGAAGATATGGTTCACGGAAACTCAGGGACTCCGCCTACCTGATGGACCCCAAGAAGGATGAAACCGGTGGAGGAGTTTCCAGCAACCTTATAAGTAGTGTGTCTAAAGAACAGCTTTCTTCTGAGACCCCAAGTACAATGCATATTTGTGACGTCATTTAATTGGCAATGTGTGATTAGTTTTTTAAACGGTGGGATCAGATACCTGTACTTCGCAAAAATAACTGCGACTCCCTCCAGTTCGTGAACTGGGGGAGGACTGCATATTAAGGACAAAGTAAGCAAATGATTGAATTATGACTGCATTTTCTAACAATGGCGGCAAAACATCACCATTACAAGTCACCATAACACTCAACGGCCGCTATCCGGTATGAAAATTCGTATCCCCCTTAACAGGGGGACAGGCATAACTTTAGGAGGAGCCGTAATTTATATCTCCTTCGAAGATTTTTCTTTATCGGTGTAACATGCGATAATCTGAAGTGGTCTCGGCGGGATAAAAAGTTAGTAGGATTCTGAGGCTTGAGCTAAGCCATCTGAAAAGATCTCTGTGGTGGTTTTCGAGGTATGAGAGTATTACCATGCGTGTCGCATTAGGCAGGAAATGGTGATAATGATAATACTAACAGTAATAATTGTTGGCTTATTTTCGAACTTGTGGAAAACATACCAATTAAGACATGGTCAACCAAAAGTAGTGGGTATGAGTTCATTCATGTTGCAGCATTTCAGTCGTTTAAATGCTCAAACTACCGTAGAACCAATGCGACTATAACTTGTATCCACAACAGGGCAAATTAAACAGCTAAACGTTTGGACGCCTGAGTTGATGGGACGAACTAAGGTGTATAGGCCAACATGTCAACCGGTTTTGTCGGTCGTCCGAATTGCTGACCACGTTAGAACATTATCTGACCTGTCACATTTACTAGAGAGATTTCGTTCAACTTGACTGTACCTCGCCCGACGGGCCCAAGTTGGAGAGTCGCTAGCTTGGGAATCCCGGTTGTCAAAAGCCCAAAACATGTCCCTGCTTAAAATGAATTCTAGGCCAAGTGCTTTGGTGAAAGTGGTCCCTGAAGAGTTACTATGATCTTTTTAGGCTGTCGCTTTAGAGGACATAACAAATAGTCACTTATGTTTGAGAAGTAGACAGTGATTGACAAAGATAATCAGCTGTAAGCTGACGCCAGCCTTTTGACTTGTCTGCGTCGTAAGCTCTTTGAATCGAAACTAACGGGTACTCCGAGTACTCACCGAACGAACCAGCGACCATCTAAGCTACCTGAGCCGCCAACATTTTTCTGTGTAGATAACGGATACTCCATTTCATCTGAAGAATCTGCCACATTTTGCAGGCCGCGTGGTGTCCAACTGCAAAAACCATTCTCAGTTGCCTTTGAAAGTGGGGGTTGCGTCAAATTATTTCCACACCGAAAAAATCTTCATTCAGAACTTCAGCTTCCTAGATAACCCTTCAATTGAACTGAAGAAGTACAGTCACCAGCGCTGTTGGTCTTTGTGACGTACCTCACGCTTCCGGTGCCCATATTTATCGGCTTCCTCGGTAAAACACTACCTACCAGGTCTAAATACCATAATTAATATGCAAGAGGTTGCAAACAATTCGTAGTAGATTAGAATTGTATCCCTCATTAAGATGAAGGAACAAAATGACGTGACCAAGCTCGGGCAAATCAACTAGAAGTGTTTTTGCGTATTGTCAAGTGGGCTGCCAAACAAACGACTGGTCCACCCGGGTTTTGTCACTTCTAGCCGGTTACCTATATGTTGACCTTTCAAGTCGACTCAGCTTTGGTGACGAGATTCCCTGCCCCGCTTGTACGAACCAAACAAATTCTTGCGCTTGTCCCATTTATGACGCCAGGTTTCACGTGTATTGGTAAACCGCCTCTTTTGCAACAGGGTTCTGATCACACCCCAGTAGTAATAATAATAATGTTTATTCCCAACTAGTGGGTGGCATACCGTCAGGCATGATCATACGGTCACAGTCAGAATAAATGACGACTGGGGGATTGCGCGAAAAAAAGGACGATTTCATAAACAGTGGGCAATATCCGATGTAGACTTGACCACGCCTAAACCGGCATGGGAAAGGAAACACAGTTACCAGGAGTTTATCTTACTTTTGGAGGAACATACCAAGCTGAGACAAGATCAGGTCGTTAAGATTTGAAGGTGGCGGGCAAAAACAGAACGAGGGAGGGCATAAAAGAGGCGTCCTGCCTGGCGCATGATAAGAAAACTTCAAATTGCGAAAAATGAGGAACCAGAACAACGAATCTGGTGCGGTAGCAGAATGTCCAAGATCTGGCCGGTCAATTTGAAGTGAAGTCTAAAACCAGCGATGAGGCCTATTCAGCCTTGGACTGACTTTGTGAGGAGCATAGAATGAGAGTCAACTCTTGATTTCGGCCAGCTCCACACACACCACCGGATTTGGAAGGGACGAGTGACGTGCAATGAAAGATGTGTGCATGTGTATGTCTCTAATGTGTCCACTGGATGTTCCGATAACTGAGCGAGCGCCTCAGATCGTGCGAATGGGTGTGCGGTGTTGTGGGAATTTATCATCCTTTGGGACTCCTTGATTTCGTTTCAGCGTGTGACAAAATTGCCATTGAGACACCTCATCACACTTTAACATTGTCCTGGGACGTCTTAACGTAATTCTAAAACGGCCGCATGTATTTTCGGAAAACTCGAATGTGGAAAGGTCTAATTTCACGCAATATTTGTCGGATTGTATGTCTCTAGGCCTTGCTTGTAAAATCGCTGCTTAAAAGGCACTTGATTCTCTGCGGCGAATCGTTGAATAGGGATAATATCATGAATGCCGGATCTGGAAGCCTGTCTAATCCGCGTCGTTCGCCGCTCGTGCCTCGCTGTTTTCGCAATTGATAGCCACTAAAGACCCCGCAATTTCATTAACCAATCTGGTCCTTACGGGTTTGATCGCTAGTGTCCTCAAACAGTTGCTTCTACAAGTGCACGATTTTTGACACGGTATCTTCAGAGACCACACAGGAATTTTGTCCCCAAATAAAAAGCCGGAGTAGAACTCCCGCTGAAATGGGCTTACTTTTATCAGTAAACCTTGCTAAACAGTTCATATCACGTATGACGTACTGCTTGACTTCACTCTGCGTGATAGCTCTGTCAACACAGAATACATTACATTCAGTGCAAAGTGTTACCGGTGACAGTGTCACTCAAAAGTAACATTTAACAATGACATTTAACAACACACGATCTCTCGATTTCCGTCGAGTTCTCATTTACTGCCACCGTTTTTCTTGGGAATGCTTCTGTCCACACGAAGCTTCATTCTTATTCAACTGTGGCCAGTTAGCTCGTTCGTAATGACCCGGATGGCGCAAGCTGATGTTGATGCAGTGAAGTGTCAGAACAACGGAGAGTGTTCATTTGGAGCGCTCGACTCAGTTGAAGTAAACAAACGGTTCATCTTTGATTAAGAGCTTTTAAAACGCACATCATTGACGGTCCGCTTCAAGAGAGTGCTCCCCATGAGGAGGCATTTGGTAACCCTATAAGCCTTTCTACATCCAGGGGTTTACTATGTTTTGAACCAGGAACAAACACCCCTCTTTGACATCCCGGAGGAGTCGGATGAGGATACGTTCAGGCTAATACGACCCCTACTATTTTGTCATGTTTGGTGGATTAACTAATGAAGCTGTTTCCGCTGTTTACCTAAAATACAGGACTGTCACGGAAAAGGCAATGATCAGAGGACAAACGATTAGTATACAGCTGACAGTTTTGGCATCAGTGAGGCTCGGTTCTTACTGTTAACAGACTGAAGGAGGGCAGAGAGATCCTCCGACTTCTTTTAGAGAATAGCATTTTGGTCGTGTATGCTGTTTTCAGTCAGTATTTTCCAGAGTGTCCTCTAACCAGCTCTCATGTGACTGATTGCGTTGCGAGTTATGTTCAAATGTTTCAGAATGTTGCTAACCCCATACAATTTGAAAGTGGCAGTCCCCATTGGTGCACTCGCCGGATGTCGTGTCCAAAATAGCGATAACACTATGTGGAAATCATCAGCTGTATGCAGCCTTAGCGCGCAAAACAATTCATTTTTTGTTAACTATCCTTCAGTGCCACACGATTCGCCAAAATGTAGCAAGTTCTTGTGTCACCAAAAGAAAGGTGTTTTCAAGAAGCGAACAGCTTTGCCTGGTTAGGTTGGTGAGCCATCTTCGCCAGGGTCTGTTACCTTGCTTGTGTTTGACTGAACTTGCTTTGGGGAGATGCTGACTTGGTGACAACCCATATTGGTAGACGTTTTTGTCCCCGTGCTTGTAACGTAACTGATTATGCCATCGCCTCCAGCGCTTGACTGTATCTCTCTGCTCTCCCATGTTCCGTTGGCCGAAACCGTAACAGTTGGAACGTGGTTTATAGCTGAAAAACTGCGTAAACTGAATTGATACTTTTCAGTTAGGCGGAACAGGTATGCTACGATGAATGGTGCTTGTTATGAGCACCGTTCGAAATGTCGTCATCGTACTACTGCTACTGTTCGTATATTTCTGTTCTTCGCTAGTCTTCGCCATGTTGGGCATGTTGTCACCGGCCTCCCGCGGTGCTCTCATGACGGCCGCCATATTCACCTACGTTTTCATGGGCGTGTTCGCCGGTTACTACGCTGGTCGGTTGTACAAGACAATGCGCGGAATGCTTTGGAAATCAACTGCCGTGATGGTAAGTGTGTGAAATTTATTGCGGTCAACCGGATACCCTGTTCCTTGGTCATAAGGCTCGCTTTTGATGAACGTTTTTTGTGGCACTGTTAGCTTTGCCGGTTCTAAATACTTGGTGCGCTTCAGGGCAACTATCTTCCGATCTGGAACGTGTCGCCTTCGGAGATGTATTTTATTGATGCTATGTAGGTATTGCAACAGAATTATCCCATTGGTCTCTTAGTTTTCTTCTGTCTTACTTTCAGACTGGAATGTTTTTTCCGACTCTATTGTTGGTCATCGGATTTGTGTTGAACACATTTGTATGGTACAAACGTTCCTCAGCTGCCGTGCCGTTCACAACCATGCTGGCCATCCTAGCATTATGGTTGGGTATTTCGCTGCCACTTGTCTACACCGGATTTTTCTTTGGCTATCGAAAACGACCGTTTGAACTGCCCGTGCGCACCAATCAGATTCCGCGTGCCGTTCCGCCAGCAAAATTCCACCAGAATCTACTTGTCTCGTAAGTTTTTCAAATCCATTTGTGTGGTTACTTAGACCAATGCGATTGCATTGAAATATTAAAAAACATAGTGGCACATGTTAGTTCTCAGCATAACCTTTGGTATTCTCAGTCAGTATTCCAACTTACTTTTACTGGAGCATAAGTCGGTCCAATGGTTGTCACTTACTACGTCCGCCCGTACCTGACAATCTGCACAGATGGCCAGCGAGTCCTTTTTCCAAAATTAGACACCACAGGTGGACTGGGGCCAAGGTGACCACTGTCCTGTTCGATGGTAAGCGATCAGGTCTTAAGCTGACGTCAGCAACAACGCTAATCCTGATATGAGCCTTAGTTGACAAGCTTCGCAAGCACGTCATCTGATTTGTGGAGTACATGTCCGAATTGTTGCGGTAGCGTTGCTTAATGTGCACGGCCAGTTGTGATGTATCGCAATGACGTTGAACTGCTTCAATAAAGACCATATTCATCCTTGTTTAGGATATGGTCCTCAGATGCCAATGGTTGAAGACCTCGCATTATAGTAGCCAGGTATCATTCAGTGTGGTCTAGTTCCCTAACTACATGCGGTAGCTCTGCGCCCATGAATGTCGCCCATTGAGTCTTTATCACATTTCAATGAAAATTTCGTCCCGTAATTGAAAATCCGAAAGGCACTGTACAGCTGTTTCATCTTTATTGAAAATCATCAGTGGTGCGTCTCCCATGGGATTCCAGAGAGTTTCGAGCCCGCTACCTCCCAGCTAGCAGTTGATATTTAAGCGTTCAGCCGCGAGCGATTGATCAGCAATGTGATTAACTTGCACTTTGGATATGGCGCCACTCATCGCGGAATCCACGACACGTCACGCGTTGACTGGCTCCTCAAGTGACGACTTCCCAGATAGAAGTTTCACTCATATAGATCATTATTCCTTCTAACTTGCGTATAGATGATGACATTTACCATAACAAACCACGAGTGCGACTTCACGAAAAATCCCGCTACTCCAGTTTAATGGATTTAGCCAACGATAATAGCTATGTTTTCTGCGCCGGAACTAGCGAAATAGTGATTCTTAACTTTTTTCACCTCAGGTCTCTTTTCCAACTAGCTAGGCCGAAAGTCTCCCTCGTTCGATTATGAGAACAGTTTGATCTATGCAGTTCACCACCTATTTCATTAGAATGGCATAAACTGCTTCTTGCCCACCAGTTCACCGTTTTCAGAAGTGTGCTGATAGCAGCGCAGTGCGTGTCACACTTCATTGGAATTACAACAAACTGATAAATTTCAGGGTACTTCCACTCCATTACAGTTCATCTCTGCACAATCAAGTTCATGATCCAGGAAAATCAATTCAGTGCAATAATCTTTCAGCTCAAATGCTTCCTTTCAGGTTTTAGAAGCGCTGATCTTAATCAGTCCCGTTGAAACCTTGGTTAAAAGTAGTACTGCGCGGTCATTTTATACGTATATACGAATTGCTTTTGAACAATCGATACTTCAAAAAAACCTGTTTCAATAAATCAGACACACCCACCTTACCGCACCTACAACCTTTGCTACTCGGCCTCGTGCTTGTCTCGCATCGTTGTCACTTCCTACTAGGTAAACTAGCTTCACGAGGAATTTCCCTAAGATTTCGTTCACAGCTGGAGTTTCATTGCCCCCGAAAAGCATTTCTCTCCTAATTCGTTACCCTTCAGAAATTTGGCAGCGGATAGTTGAGGGAAAAAATGTACGAGAATAGATTGGTTTAAAAACCATTCTTAAGGAGTCTTGGCATTCCAGTTTCTCCCAGCCATTTAGTTTCTCGGTATTCGTGTTTTTGTACCCCCAGGCCCTACTGGTTGCATATAGAAAGGTTGATAAAACAGCTTAGCAGGATTTTAGTTGGATCGAGTTAGTTTGCTTTATTACGGTGGTTTTTAACCGTGTACTCGTCCTTGTTTTTTCTTCCACCTACTTGTGTGGTGCGAAGACGTTTTATTTTTCAACTAGGTCTCATCTTCATAGACTGAACGCCGAGACCCACCTTTATTCAACCCAGTCGAGATGTTTCACGTATTCGAGATGCCCTCAGATTTGCAGTTATCAGAATGTATTGACAAGTCCTTCTTGTTATCCTTATCTTGTAGAACTTTGTTAGCTGGAGCGCTCCCGTTTGGTGCCGTGTTTATCGAGGTCTTTTTCATCTACATGGTGAGTTATCTTCAACTTCTCGCGACCTACTACGTCGTATATCACCAACATCTAACCCGAGTACCATAACCATTTTCGTCGTACGTTATACGTTTGAATTGATAATTCCGATTACAGTTTGGGGTATTTATTAGCAATGGGCTTTAGTAACGGCGAAGTTGGATCTCTGGTCCCTGAGGTTAATGTGTGAAGCTACCAGCCATAAAATCCTGCTTTTTGAACCCAACCCGATTACTTCTGTTCAAGCTTGGGCAGCCTGATAGTGTCTCAGGTGTCGTGCTTCCTTCGAATTTCATAACAGCTATGCACCGAACGGATGCTACCGCTGGACGATTAATTATTTTTATTCACTACCCACCTTATTGTGATTGATGGACATGAACTACGTCACGTATGACAGTGCTTATGCGGAAGTTAGCTCAATGATTCACGAACTAATTAGCAGATGTCCTATCTAATCCAAGAAGAGTACTCTGACCAAACATATCTTTCGTGGTGGAGTTAATTTCTTTTATCCAGTATGATCTAGTTTCACTGGTCTCGTGGTCTTTGCAACTTGGAGGCAACAGAGACGTAGTGCAATTGATTTTTCAAGAACATTCTGAGCCCTTATTTGCCCTGCTTGATGTCTTAAGAATAGATGATAATTTGGCTAACCGATATGAATTTTCGTGTTTTAATCAAGCTCATTTCTTCTCAACAATATACCGTGTGCTTGTCACGAAGGGATATTTAGGGGTAGCTAGGCATTTCTTTTCGTCATCTTTTCATCATCACCTTTTATCGGAATCATTTTTTCTCAGCGATTGATGTCTATTTAACTTCGTTCCGCGCAGAGGGTGGTGGTGGAGGATACCTTTCAGACAATATTATCAAAGGTGCACTCATCGCGTTTGCGGGTGTCATCGGTAGCCCCTGTCGCGCCTCCGCACCGCTCAGGGAATTGTGAATTCGGATACAAGTAACAGTGTATTCACTCATATTTCACTAAGCAATTTAACTTGATGTCGCTGCCGTGACGTTAAAATTAAGGTAGGATATCTGCTAATATCTTCGAGGCATACTAAGATAAGCCTAACCTAAAGAATAGTCCGCACGTTACGGAAATCTCTTCCCAAGAATGGAATCAGTATGGTAACCTTGGACCTAAACTACGCAGCTGACCCACTCGGTGAAAACCACATCATGATGTGACTTCGATCAGTGAACAGTTCAATCCCCTTTTCGGAATTCGAGAATTGATCTACGATGTTACCTTCGGTGCTTGTACTGAGCTGTTTTCTGAAGAAGATCTCTTTAGGCAGTCCCAGGTTGACCTTTTTCAAGACGAACAGCCAACTTCCAGGAGCTTATCGGCTGTCTCCCGACCAAAGCTTTCATCAGTTTTTTTATAGAGGGAATTGTTTTCTCGCTGACGTCCTCCGTGTATATTCCTAACTAATCATTACTTATACATATATAGGGTGGAGAATTCTTTTGGTTTCGCGCCTGTCGCCTAGGTTTTACCTGGCTCATACTGAACTACTGATATTTTGTGCTATATCTTATTAGCAAATCTACTCAAAATTCCTATCATCCATTTTCGCTTTATCTTTTCAGTATTTATGTTGTTACCTCTACACCGTTTCTTCTCTTGTAGGCTTTGTGGGAGAGTCGTTTTTACTACCTATTCGGATTTTTGTTTGTGGTTTTCGTCATCCTCATCATCTGCTGTGCACAAGTTGCTATCGTGCTTACTTATTTCCAACTCTGCAACGAGGTGAGTTAATTGGGTAGTTATACCTCAAATGAGTTTTGAAGTGTATGAGGGGTGTGATAAGCTCTTCTTGCGGGGACTGGTTACTGTGTTTCTTTCGTGCTCGATTCCGATCCTTTGTTCACTTTTCTTGCGACTTTTTCGGGACGAGTTACATGTTTATCATTGATCCGCGTATCCGTACTACCGTGGATGAAACCACACTGCGCAATAACTATGCCTACCCACCACAAAGTGGAAATACATGTGCCAAGCAGAAGTTGTGAGGATTGGTTAATTTTTTGTTTCAGACATTTAAAGAATTGTTGGACGTCTACCCAGATCTGTCTGTCACATAGAACTGCGTTGGTGAACTTCTGCGCCAAACGCCGCTCGCGTTTAGCTGCTAAATGCTCTGCCTCATTTGTAAACTTAACGGAATAAGACTGGACAGTGAACGGGATAAGACAATTCTGAAACCATCAGCGTGTCCAGGTGATGCCACATAAGTGTCAACTAATGTGGGGACAACTAACTTGTTAAAACGTAGGGGTCGCCCACATCATTCGTTAGACGCACCCAGACGGACTACCAGTGGTGTATCACCCTGATTTTAGCGCCCTCTTGCCTGTTGCCTCCGTGGAAACGACTGTGCCACAGTTGACGGCCTTAACAGATGGACTACCTGGTAACACGCTTTTTGGGAATTATCTGTGGCGAGCTCAGCGCCAGATCAGTCAAACAATCCCCCCCGGACAATAGTTGACACTTTCAAAGCTACATTAATTATTTTTGCTTGGTCGGTCTAAAGTTTAGCTGCACACACCTTCCATGTTTCCCGATTATAGGTTCGATGAACCTGTTGGACCGTACCAATGTCACCAGATAGCGGTTACCATCCCTACTGAAAAACAAATATACTAGTGTGCTGGTGGGCCCGGATGACCAAGTGACTAGGGTGGCCGATTCCTGCAGGAACCGAGTCCCGTAAGCGCCTGCAAATTGGCTGTCTGGCTTAGTTCTGGAATTCCGGATACCTGTTGTTTTGGAAATAAAGGGCGAATTGCAACAGCATGATCAGACGGTCATTAATCGTAGTGCGATGAGTAGCATCTCCGTATAGTTTATTGAATGAATTGCCCAGATGTATCTGTAGCAGACTTCATCCTTCGAGAGGCCTTCAGTGGTATTCACTTTCAATGAACTAGGTACGGATCAGTGACACGGCTGAGGCGACGTTTCTCCGACGGCTACTTGTTATGTTTTGAAGGCGAATTGTAACTCTGAGATGCAGGAAGGTGCCTCGCTACTTAACAATCCGCAGTCATCACCTGTGAATATACCCGAGAAAACCGTCATTTAAGAAGCTACCTAGCGGGCACAAATGTATTAGTTATGACTATGTAGTTAAGCTGAACTGAAATGCATTCAAACCAGCCAACCTCCTCTGTCGAGATCTTGCTTTTTGGAATCCCAAGCGACATTTATGATATCTCCATCGCTGTTGCATCCGAATATGATTAAACAGCTGCCACTATTTCTGATTTTTCAAAATGTATTAATGCAGGTAGCCACAGTGACATATTCTTTGATAAGATACCTTTCGAATTATGAAGGGAGCCGGAGTGTCGTTTTTGTGACCTTATTTAGCTTGTGCACACTATCCGGTAGAGCTTCAATAACCGGAATCCACCATGGACGCGAAGTACCGTGAGACGCATTTTAGATGGGCGAACAATTGATCCATGTGTTATTGGCCTGCAGGATGAAGGCCAAAAGGCGTGAGCCTTATCAGAGTCAAATTATATTTTGTTACGAAATTCTGGCACATTTGGTGGGCTGATAAAATACATTGCTATGCTACCTGGGTATGCTATTTTAATGGAATAATTGATAGATTGTGTTGAGGACAAAAAGAGTTATGGTGAAACACGTATGTGAATCTGCGGTACCGCAATGAATAATTCTGTTTTTGAAGAGGAAAGGAAAGCAGATTGCGTCTTTCAAGAGGAACCGCATAAGGAACTCCGGTTCGCCAGTGGGGAGTCGCGGTTCGATATAAATGAATTCCAAAGTAAAATGGGATGTATCGATGGAGTGACTGTGAGTGGTGAACCGAATATGTGGGTTCCACATGTACTCTTCACCAGAAAATGCAAATAGGTTGGCGCGGAAATTTAACTATGCATCTGGTCATTTAATCTAATTCACTACTTCACAAAGCCTTTTGGACTTTGCCATTCCAGTCAGCGTAAATTTTGGAAGTTTGGACCTTGAAACATACTACATTACGTAAATCATGTGCTTGCAGTGATTCAGGTTAGCAGCGGAGCTAGCCAAACGTACAAGATAACCGAGCTCAGCTCAACTGACCACTCGATGCAGTTTTCAGAATCAACACACTGAATGGATAGAGTTTAGACTTCCGTCTTATATGTTAGGTGCCTTCCTCTTTAATGATCTCCAGTGAATAACCTTAGTTACGCGGCGTAACGAGAAGGCCACATAACTTGGGTTGGAGTGATCAATTGGAACTCATGATGGTACGTTTAAGTGCCCGCACTTTAAAAGTGCGACGTGTCGTGCGTGATAAGGACGCAGGGATCTTCAGTGAAATAGTCAAGTGACGTAGGCGATCAGCCGTATGTTCAAATCCACACTTCCATACACATACCCAGATAAACAGCCTGGTGCATTTGTTTGGCGTGTGCGACAGCGTAGCAACAGTGCTGAACACTGGTGTTATGCTGTCGATGATGATGATGATCTGTTTGTCGAGGAAGTGATATCAAGTCCTAGAACACCGATCAAGATGGCAGTGGTAATCGGTGCATAAATTCACGAGAATCTGTTTGTTGAGAACAAAAAAATAAGAGTGATATTTACCGTCCCTTTATTGTAAATTTTGGCGCATTTTGGGTGTAGTACGTCTTAATGGGAACCGTGAGTCAACTTCCAGGTATGCATGGAAGTCAACAGCGAGCGTTGTAGACAGGGGTATAAATGAAATCGGTAGTCCAAGTTGGGGCCAATGACGATGGGGATCTATGCATACACTGGTGACGAGCGTTATAAAGGTATTTGGAAGTCTAGGGTGTATGCACAGTGTAGAAGTCTTGGTTCGTCACACGGATAAGATCGGTAATGAGGGAGCGTTGACTGTTTTCACTCGGCATTTTCGATTTCTCCGTTGTACACAGCATGTCAAGGAACTATGATTCTGACTGTTACAAATGGGCGAGAGTAGGGAGAGGCAATCCCAGACATAATCCGGACTGCATATGATCAGTACAGAAGACAAGCGGATTGCACCACTCCGAAACCATGTTGCAGAATGCGTGAGGGAAGTGCGATGTGGCGGGTACCTTTGGAATGCATCAGTTTCATTCCATACCCAGGAGTATATTAATTTTGTCATGAACGAAAGTAAATCCTAAGGTATTTGTAGCGGAAACATCCGGACAGTAGATGGAATGTGACATCCTGTTAACTTATTCTCCCGCATTAACGATCTTTATTTCTGCTCTAACCGGTATACTTGGAGCAATCGGTACCATCGTTGATGGGCTTCCCATTCAGATCGTGTACTGCTAAATGAATCACACGTTCGCGGCATCATCTTTAATGTGCTCTTACACGCTTGCATAACGCTTTAGTTGACTGAACTCTGTGGGGGCTTATAGTGTTGAACAAATGCGCTTGGCTTGGGTCCTTACTGGATTCTCATATTTCCCATTTCTACTAGTTAGTACGAATCGTCTAGACTCTACCTCACATTGATAATGTGGTCGATCCGGAGGGCTCATTGCTCAAAATAGAGAAGTATTTGCGAAATACACTCATTAGCATACCAATTTGGTTTTGACGGGAGACTCACCTGGAACCCAGCTGAATCTCTCATTTATGATGTTTTTAAGCAACTGAATGTGCTGCACCAGGCCGCCTCATGTTTCAGTTCGTACGATATTCGAGACATCGCGATACATGTATAGACGTAATGCACTACTCATAAGGTTGTTGAAGTATTTGGTTTTCTGGGCTAGTTTGACAGGCTAATGCACCTACCAAACCATTATAACATCCTCAAAGAATAATGGGCCAATTATCGAATGTTTGCGCCGACAAATCAGTCAACGGCTATTCGTCACAATATTTGTTCCGGTTACTTGTCAAACGATCCAGTCTGCAGATTGCTCCACAGTATGATCGTTTACTTGTGGACATCAGAGAGGCACGTAGAGGAAACAACCTTTGCTAATGTTCTTGATGGAAACCGGATACACTATACTATGTGAAAGATAGGTCTTGGGAGTAAGACTCGCGCTTGCTGAACGCGTTTTACCAGCTGCCGCTCGTCCAACTCATACACTGGGAGTCAGTATGCATTCACCACAGTTGTACTTCGTGGATCCACAACCGAAAACTCTCCGTGCCTTAAGCAAGCCCCGTTTCTTATGCGTCAATTCAGTCCGATGACAGAATATGGCTAGATGATATCAACGTCTGATCCTCTGTGGAAGCCACACCAGGGGCCGCCGACAAGTGCATGAGAAGTTGTTTGACATGTCAAGTAGCATTGCACTCAAAGTTGGCCTCGAAGGGACTAGTGACAGTTACTCCGAATCTGGTTTTATCTCTTGTAGTGCCAAAATATTATTTATCTTTTCGTACCGATTCGTTATTGAATAAATTTCAGGGCCCTATTAAGCCGGTTGCCTGTTCTTGGGGATAAATTGAAGCTCATTATCCCCTCCTGGTGACGAAACTTTGCAGTTTTGTATTACTCCTTCCACTGCATTGTATTCGTCCCAAAACTTGCGTACACTACTATTGTTAGTCTTCATTCTTTTTTCCAATTTCAGAGACAGCTGTGTGAACCTGAACGTCGAATGTTCTGCTAACCATTCTATTTTCTATCTTGTCATACTGTAGGACTATCGTTGGTGGTGGCGTACGTTTGTTGCTTCAGGTGGCCCGGCCCTGTATCTATTCGTCTATTCTATTTTCTACTATTGGACGAAGGTATGTCTTTCAAGCGATGTCCTTCTTTCATGACGTTCTTATACTATGTTGGTGCTTTCCTCGAACATATTTTTAATCCATCAGAGTGCAAAAATACGGTTTTCCTGTAGTTTACGACAAAACAAGTCCGCAGTACCCTATTCGCTTCTGGGAGGATATTGCGTTCTTCAGAGGAAGACGTGCTCACCTACCATCATAGATGAGCTTCATACGCTACCTCATGTGTGCTTGACATGCGAATCTGAGATTTCTTCAAACTTACTGGAACTGCAGACAGTACCAGGTGCAAATGCATTCAGACGAAAACTGCAGCTCAGGTCATCTTCTGTTGCTGAATTGCATTAGGTGACGTGCTGGCTTCGCTCCAGTCAAAGCTATCGTCAGAAAGATGGAGCAAAGAAGTGTCATTAAGAAAACCCGTGTCGGTAGCCTGATCGATGAGGCCTAAGTGTTTTTTTCTTCTTGAGTAGGTTGTGCACACCATCCAGGTAAGCGTTACCTAGGACATATTAACTAAGCTTATACGGACACGGAGCTCATCTAAAGGTCATTAAGTATGTACTCCTTGCGTGACAATGTTTTAGTTTCTAGTTTAGTATACCAGTAGGACCGTTTGCTACGCTCCCAGGTAACTCTTGCGGAAACGGAGAAAGGTTCTATTTTTGCCTATCACTGAGGTCGAATCCTCAAGAAATCGCTTCTCTGATCGTTCTTATGTGCACTACATACTTCTCATTACTGCCGAAGTAGTTACAAGCTGGGTCGTGCTAGAAAGCTGGCCGTGATTAGAATATCTTTATTACATTGTTGCCATCAAGCCTCCAATCACTTTACACTTCTTCTGTCTCATGCAGTAAAATTCAGTCGGTGTTTTCATTCTCAAGCGTCTTTCAGCACAATCCGAAATTCGGCTACCTGAGGGGATGTCAGTCCGTGTTCTCTATTACAACCTTACTTTTCCCATGGATTCAGCATCTGATTCGTGAAAAAAACTGCACCATGCACAATGGAAACACGTCTGCACTCGGGGTTGAAGAGTACTTGATTCACGTGGTTGTCAGGTTCTTTGTGAAATAATGACGTCATATTACATCGGTCGCCCCATCAAAGCCATTTCCGTCGCGGTCATTGAGACTACTGAGTGACACCCTAGTTTTAGAGAGCTTCCGCTTAACGGGACAAGAGACCTTAAAGGCTGTCTCACGATGCTACAGTGGTTGCTAAGCTGTCACTTTTTCTCAGCTAATATCTCTGCTCAAACTCTCGAACTTGTAAATGAATGAGTTCAGTTTGCCCGCGTGTAGGCATAATAACAAGTCGTGAAGGTAGAGAGTAGAGACACCTCATCCGTTCACTCTGTATCAAGCCGGTTTTTTGGTGGTTGAATCAATGTTTGTATGCGTGACCGATTGGTAGCTGGGCCGAGGTGCGTTTCTGTGTTTGTTTGTTTGTGTGTGTGTGTGTGCACGTGTTTTAAAGGCGTATCCGCAGTTCGATGAAGCCAGCCTATGTTCAATAGTTCCTTCAAATAGAGATCAACAACCGTATTAACCACCATCATTCTCAGCTTGGCCAATGGCGGTTGTAGCTCACTGAATCTCATGCCCATAATATGCTCTAGGGCGAATGAGTTCATACACTTTGGAAAAATCCGAGTTCAGTAGAATGCGGTGATGATGTTGAATTGTGAGTAAAGGCGGGAACCTGATTAAGGCAACCTGCAAATGTTTCATCTGTCTCAAAACGAGAAATTGCAATTTCCGGCACCTGTCTGCGGGAAAAGGCGGAAGAAAGAAGTGAGGTGCGATACAATGATTTTGCAGCCATGAATTGCCGTCTCGTAATGTACGAATCTGCTTGTAACATCTATGGTCGAACGCCAGGCGGTAGTCAGACGAATGAGGTGTTCACCGATTCAGTAAGTCCATCCAGCTAGATCTCACCTTTTGGAGGGTGCAGTGCCCACAAAACCGATCCATATTTTTTTAACAAAAATGAGCACACCTTTTTCTTTAAAGGACGAAGATCATCGAAAGAACACCCATTATTTTCCTAACGCTATCAGGTTTTGGAAAAGGCACTGGTTTGTCACGAACATATTGTGAATATGACTTGGTCTGAATATCGAGCGTTTAAAAACAAACGTCTCTGACGGATCGATTGAAAAATAAAAATCATTCCTCACGTATAAGGGCCTCATCGTGTCAAGCAGGCTTAGGATAATTGCATTGGTTTTTAGTGGGAATTAGTGTGTATGCACAAACCCCCTTCAAGAAAAGACGCTCCGCAACTAGGGACATCTTGTTTCCCCTTTTAGATACTCTTTTTGAGTGTTTTTTTAAACCATATTTTGTTCACACAATAACAGAGGCGCGTCTGCCTCTACGGCCATTTCCCTAAAATTGGTGTTTTGTTGATCATATATTGACCAAGAAAACAGCCTGGACAATTCTGTGTACGTTGGCAGTACTTATCCAAAAGTCGAACTAGTTAGCTAAAAGCTGATCGGATCGAAGAACGGTCGTCTCCTTGAGGTAACTTGGCGGTGAAGCATTAAAAACAGCTTGGGACAAAACTTACTAAGGCTATTGAAGAGAGGGTGGTTGCACCAAAGTTTCTCAAAGAGGCGGGCAGTGAGGAGGATACTGTACCACCCACACTAATAAATGACGCTATAAACTGTTGCATTTCTTGAGATTTTCTCACATTCTACCGAACTTCGTCAATAGTCTTCAATTGCTTCTGAACACTCAGGAGATTTTGAGTTTTTGGTTGAAATGTCATCCTGCAAGTGAGGTCAGTCTGTGCCCAAAAGTAGTTTCATCCATGTTTAGAGTCATCAACGTTGCATATTTCGAGTAGCCCTACGGCGATCCGAACCTATTCCGTAACCAGTAGCTGATCAGCTATGTGATCAACTCGCAGTTCACTTCACGCATGACGTATTGTTGCCTGCATCTATTGGTTCTGGGCCTTGTCAGAGCATGTGTTTTGCTGATAGGCTGCCGAGCTTTTGATATAGTTACGGTTGATCCATTGATGCGATCAATTCACCTATCTGCTGAACGTCTCTCAACAAATTCACGTGGATCTCACATGGCTTTTCTATCGAGGGCAGTGACTCTAAAAGAACTCGGTAATTTGATATAATGGACACTCAGAGTTGCCGGTGTGAAATCGCTACCTAGGACCAAACCTCATGACTCATACGTATGACTTTATTTTTTGTCTGTGAAGGCGAGAAAGCTACACAACGGGATATAAACAGCTAAGAGCATGCAATAGCCCTAAAAAGTACAAAACTGGATTTATCAGATTTCACACCCTCACACCGTCATAAATCTAGCAATTCAAGGTTGATGACTTCCTCTCTGAAATCACATTTGTAACACATTCGTCGGTCATCCTTCTACAGCGATTCTAACGGCTGAGTTAGTCTGAATGGAAACGAAGCCTAGCGTAACCACTTTGTTACACGAAACGTGAAATTACACAAAAAGGCCTGTTAGCTCGCCGTTTGAAGATACAAAGGTTGAGGTAGGTAAAGGAGAGTGTTGGCGGAAGGAGTTACCATATTTTAGCCTTCCTGAGAAAGATTGGAGATGAGGAGAATTTGGTCTGGCAGCGTGGGATATTCAGCTAGAAGTAGAGGACAGTGGGACGTGAAAATCGGTGGGGCATAGGAACAGCGCTGACTAGTTCTGAAGGGCACCGGTTGTGATAGAGTAAACACAAGGAAGCCACGTCTAGGAACTGCTGTCGTCGATGAGGTAGATGGTTTCCCTCTGTATCCGATTCAATAGGCTAAGGTGGGTTGGGGAGTGCCACCTTAGACGTACGACCGGTATTCAGCTGTTGGTTGAATTTGAGCAGAAAGGGTTTAACAGGGATTAAAAACTTCCGAGAAAGGGAGATGAGACCTATTTTCGGGTTTCTCAAGGCCAACCGTTTTATATGAGCGGATCAAGACCGGCTACTGAAGGAAAGCAGACCCCGGGCAGACATGTTATGGAAAAAGTGCTGGATGACTGAATGTGGTGTATTGTTCAGCTGTAACACCCTTTCGGTTCCTAGCTGCCATGCCACCAGAAGGAAGCACGAGGGCTGGGATACTGTCGGGTTGCCCAGGCCTAGACAGGAGCAGCCGAGCTGCTGAGGTTGGGTTAGAGCCAAGGACCTTACGGTCCGTATGCTGGCGCCTTAACCACTGAGCTAAGTGTAAGTGTATGATAAAGTCAACAATCCCAGTGGAAGTTCATCTCACGTGCTGACCACCCCATAACTTGACGGTATATATACTGGGACCAATGTTAGAGGGTAGGATAGGACCCCATACTTTTGAACTTCGTGCCAAACGGTTTAAATTCCTAGAGTTTTTGCCAATTTGCGAAGTCCGTATCCTAAGACCCTGCTCTCAGAAGGGACATGGATTTTTCGGACCCAACGAAAGGTTTTATGCGGCTTGTTTTCCTTAAAATGGCACTTCTCGTGTGCATACACATAGCCAGTCGCTGTAGTTATGGGAACTGAACCGCTCACAGGCCTTCCAAATTATTATTTTACTTTTGTTTCCGGAAGAGTACGGTATCTTAACAACACCTTCATTTTAGTGAATCATAGGAGCCTAAATTCCAACTTGTACTTCCCTGACGTGGATCTTGTCCCCCGTAGCTTTCAGTGAATCTGACCCCATAGTTGGCTTTGTAGCCGTTTAAGCTACAGAAAGAAGTCGGCTTTGTCTCGAAGTTACTAGGAACTTATACCACACCCTTGCTTTTGGGGGTAATGAACCGATTTTTCCATCAGAGGATCAAGTGAAAAAAATGTCGTATATATTAGAACGGAGCGCTTTGTAGACAAAAGAACGCTTGGACCCATTCTCGAGGGAGAAAAAACTTCCCGCCTCTACTTTTAAGGGCCAGTGTAATGCACCTGATGGATGCTGGCCAAAGAGCAGCTCTCTGCACTTATAATTCTGTACGGGTGACCCATGTATCGTTCCGAAGCTGGTCCTTTATGAACATTGGTGATTGCCAAGGCGATAGCTTCTGATCATGAGAATGTATTCATGGAGGCAATCCGTGCACATAATGTGACCGTTCTTTCTATCTGTAATCCTTGCTGATAATGAACAGCGGACCGACTGGTGCAACCTAGATTTCGTTTAAATTCCCAACTGCGCAAACTCTGTTTGTGATAATTGCTTCTGACACATTCAATTTCTCATGTCACTCGATTTTATGTGTAATCATTTCTTAGTTTCGTCCTTACGTATCTCGCCTGGTATGTTCGGACATGATCCGTAGTAACTTGGTTGATGGATATCTAAAAACACTGCCTCAGTCTAAGAAGAACTGTTTATGCATCCCAATGATGCACAACTACTCACCTAAACTCACCCCACGGTGGCTCTCTTTGGTACGCAAATGTGCCGGCTCCATGATACACACTTAGGAACACTTAATAACTTCGTTACATGTATGAACACGATAAGAATTATGAATCGCACGTTCAACCAGGTTGGTTTTGGTTGATCAACCAGCATTCCGTAGTCAGTCTGTTCCAATTAAAAATAAACTAGATGTAACTTCCAGGCAAATTTGTGCGTGTTCTCTGCATTTTTCATGTTTAATTAGCCCCGTTGACCTTCACATATCTCTACGCATCGATCCACTTCGTAGCTACGAATTCGGAATATACCGGAAAAACTGCGTTTTCTCCAAAATCTCACTGCATTAAACCTTCAGAGCCAGCAAGGCCTTAATAAGAACGCACTTGACACACCTCCGTCACCTCCATTCCTCCAATGAGGGGTCCCTCGAAACGAATCATTGATGTCTGACAGAGCAAGTTCATATAAACCTTTGGAACCGATGTTCTTCACGAATGAGCACGGGTATGATAGCCCTTCTTCTATGACCCTCTACAAAGATGATGATGATAGAAGGGCAAACACCATATAAGGACAGTAGGACCTATGCATCATGCATGGTGTCGCATCACATCATCGTAGAGTCAGTAATGATTGAACGAGTGAACGTCAGCCCAATCCTCAATTGAAATTTCTAGGAAATGGGGTTAGCAAGATTGTTCGAAGGGAGAAGAGTGCTGAGAACAGTGGATGGGATTGGACCGGATGGGAATGACTGGAGGTCATGAGAAGCGCTAGATAAATCAATGTTTTTTCGAAGTGGAACCTAGAGAACGAATTATGAAGAATACTTATCTTAGCAATAGCAAAATAATAAATAATAGGCCATGTTGTGACGGTGGAACAAAAGCGGTAGGTTATCCACAAGTGGATGCATGTAATCTCTTGCTGTACCTGATCTTGGAGGCCAAGTAAGGGTCCTACCCTGGACAAAACGACATTCCTTGAAACATCGATTCTGAGTAGGAATCGGAACGTGGAGGACGATTGGCTGTCTTTCTCCTGGATGTGCTTGTAACAAGGAGTTTTCGTCTATGTTAGTGAAAAATTTGACAGTGGATTAAAAATGCTGTGATGGGATGGCTGTAGTGCAGATCTTCCTGTTCACTTCCTGTCCACATAAGCACCAGTTTTCAGTGTTGTTGCAATAAATGATGTTGCATTGTAACTCACACAACCAAGCTCATCCAATTCGACTTATGTGGACTGTAAGTGCTACGTCGCCTCTATTCTTTTGAGGTAGTCACGAGATGTGTGATCATCTTGGTAGTAAGACTGATCCACACCTTGACACTCAAGATTGGTTCAGTGAGTTACGTGCTTAGCCGGAACGTACACGCAGCGTGTTGCTGGTTACTGTGTTCCTTATTTGGATCGTGATGTTAGCACCATCATTTCTCTGTCCAAAGGACATCATCGCATCCAAAAACCATTTGTCTGAGTAAATCATGCAAGTCATCATTACATGTCAATTAGCTCGGGTAAAACGATGCTAAAAGGAACGAAACGGGAAAACCGGCCTAGTTTTACCACCCAAGTAGAGTTATGTCGGTTTTGTACAAGCAAGTGGTGTTAAGGCCGCCTCCCACTATACAAACCAGTGTGCTTCCATGCCTTAAGATACCCGTTTTCAATTAGTGAGTGCGTTTTGCCTGTAATCTGAGAACGCAGACTTAATCTGTCATCTGGACACTCCCTTTTTGTTTGCGCATCTTAGGATTTAGTTCGCTTCTTAAGATTATTTCAGTGCAAGCTCTTTTTTCATCGAGCACTGTAATTCCAAGGGAGCCAGGCGCGCTGATCGTCATTTTGGAGTCACTGAAGCTGTCCCCGATGTGCCCGCGATAGTCATTCAAACGGTTTCTTTTGAATTTTCAGAAATAATTAGTTTTCGTAATATTCCCTAGCAGAAACGTCACAGAGGAAGGGTGTGTTTGGCTTCTCTTCGGGTTGAATGGTCACACCCAACCCTTCACTGACGGGAGCATTGTTACGGGATCTCTTCTCCGAGGGGTTGCTGCTTGTAGCTTGACAATATGTACATCAGTTGTACATCAGTTGTGCTGAATTCTGTGTTACAGTACCCTATTGTGGTGGCCTCCATCCTTCTTGTGGTCAGCTGAACTGTGTCAGGTTAACCGTCTTCATTAGGTTCACCTTACGTGCTGCCACTACCAAGGGGACACAGCACAAGCCTCGGGCATCCAACACGCACACAGTCCCACGCCCTCTGTTTCTGTTTGTTATATAAACAGTCAATGTTTCCACCACCACTTATCTGTCTTAGAAACGTTGCATGTTTAATAGATGGTGGTGACTCTCCCTGTTACTTTTCGGGTTATTGCTTTGGAGTTTCCAGTTTCTATTAACCTGATTCTCATAGTTGTTGCCTCCAGTTTGAGTGTGTTGATATACCTACCAATATAGATTGTTTACATAGTTCCACAGCTGTGTGGCATTCCTTTAGCCCCGTCGCTTGAAAAACTGGATTGAGTACTGCGTGATAGGTGCAAAGCCCGTTATGCACAGGTCAAGCAGAAAAAGCTAATGCTGGAAAGTGTGAACTGTAATGGTTAAATGTGAATGTGACATTGTGAACAGTATATAAAAGTAGTAAACATCCAAGTCAAAAGTCTACACATCACCAGCCGTACTCTGAATATGGGTGCATATGATTATACCTAATGTGGGGTTTTAATCGCAGTCCAACAGCGTTTTCCATCGCTCTACGGGGATGACGGGATAAAATCATCCACCTCACCAAGTTTGTCTTCTATCGTTTTCAACTTACAACCGCGTCACTGAGAGATTGGACCTTATCGTGGTGTGACGCTTTTCGTACCTCCTTGACGCATTGAACTATACTGCGGGATGTCCGTGCAACACAGTCTCCGATATCAGGTTGGTCAATGTTTCAGGGTCTGACCAACACAGTCTACTGGTCCTCCAGGTTGGAAGTTGGAACTTGTTCTTTAAAAGTGGTAATGTCTTGCATTTCCCGCCAAACACCGCTGCCTTGCGGTCAGGCTTTTGGACCAAAGGACCCTAATCTGTCTAGGTTTGGGCGCCCTGACAGTATCCAGATTACGTACAATCATTATACCTACAACTAACAATACGGTCATGCCAGATCAGCCGGGTCTCCTTACTTATTGCATACATCAAGACGGGTAAGTGAAAACAGGCTACTACTGACTCCTCCCTTCTTTTTCACATACATTTCCCTCCTCTCCATCCCATTTACAGCAGTCTCCTTGTAGGCTAATCCGTCAGGATTGACGACCCCGTTTGTCTTGCTTCGGTCTCGACTGCAACATCTGCTGGTCAACCGGCGCCGACAAACTCAGGCAATTCGAAATTACTTTTCAAGCCTCGACGCCCATTCTACTTTCCTGCTTTCAATGTTTACTTTTTGAAGTAAATAGGATAACAAGCTGTACTTCCTGCCACACTAGACTTACTTAACATCGTTATGTGCTGTGTATCAGAAACGAGTATTCAAGATCTCAGCACAATCGTTGAGCTAACTGCCCCTCACTCTCCACTCACTTCCGGCTGCGCACCTTCGGTGATTCATAGGCCGCTGCGACAGGATGTTCAGGATCAGTTTCGTCATAAGTAACCTTGGGGGAAGAATTCTACCTTGGCTGGATGCTTGCCGAAAGTTCCTCCTGTGCAGTTTGTCTGACAACGTCCGTGAAGGAGTCTTAGTCGTTGATCGTTGTCTGTTTGTCGTGTCTACATGAGCCCCAACGGACTGTAGCCCTGACACCATCAAAGGCAACTTTTATGACGCCTTAAGTGTCCTGTTACGGTGGGCTAAAAGCCCAGGTACCGTTGTCGTTGCCGGATATTTGAGTGCACAAGTGACTGCGCATTTGAGACTCATTACATGGTCGACTTGGATTGGACTCGGCTGACCGCAGACTGTTTTTATGCAGTACTAACTTCCGGAATAACCCAATTCGTCTGGCCACATGATGTCCTATAACAGCGTGCCAGCGACAAACCCAAATTGATCATATCACCATCAGTTACCGATGGTGAGGATCAGTAACTGACTGCCGTTCTTTTTGGAATACATTTGTGGATTCTCCGTTTTCCAGAATCGCGTGAGGTGCGGACAAATCCCTCAGCAACTGAGAGGCTAGCAGATCCAGGAGTCAGACGAATTTACCAGAAATGTTAAGAGCTTCACCTATGGCATTGGGCCAGACACCTGTGGGACTATCAGGTCTGCTCAAGCACTGGATATCAGACGGAACAGTGGCACTGCTTACATCTCGGAGAAATAGGTTCCCGCCGGTTCCGAACATGATGCACCCCGACGCATCAAGTTAAACTTTACGTGTTCATCGATCGGAGGAAGCGGTACCCGAAAGAAATGGAGAAAGTGCAGAGTGCTGGGAATACCCGAAGGTCATTTCCGTTGGTCCGTACCACCGGTCCCCGGAAACCGCTGGATCAAACTGTCGCAACCGTCTCCAATAAAAAAGGACGCCTTGAGCGCTGGGCCGAGCACTTTGAACAAAAATTCTCCTGGACACCTACCACTAAGTTGGATTTTCGAACTGTACAAAAACCGTGGACGGTGAACCTGGAACCTCCTACGGCCTCAGAGTTTATGACTGCATGTTCTCTCAAGTACCACCGAGCTCCTGTTTCGGATGACTTTCCTTCCGCATTGTTCAAGGGTGCGGGTGAGGTCTTCAGTCAGAGCTTGTGTGTTGTTTTTGTTTCCATTTGGGAAAAAAGACTTTCCCATACAACCCGAGGAGAATCGGTAACAGTGCCCTTGCAGAAAGGGTCCCGTAGTGATTGCGGTAATCCTGGAGAGATCAATTTGACCCCAGTCGTAACAAGACTTCTGGCGTTTCTTGTCCTTCGCCAGAGCAGTCTGGTGGGGGTTGTGTTGATCAAATCTTCACACCTTTCAGTTTCTAGAACAATGTCATAAGTACAAGCTACCCACAGTTTTGGTAACCCTGGATTTCCAAGGCACATCGGACTCAGTTGACCGGTCTGTTCTCGTTAACACGCTTGCTTAGCCAGGAATGCCCCGGAAGTATGTGAGTTCAATAAGCTCTTTGTATTTTCACAATTACGGGTGTCTGAAAGTATACGGAGACCTCTTCGAAAGCTTCCGTACACGAAATGGTGTTCGACTAGGATACCCACTCCCTCCATTTACTATTTAATTTCGTGATCAGCGAGATAATGCGGCGACGCTGGAATCCTTCAAAACCCTGTTGTTGATGTCGGAAAACTTATCGACCTGGAATATGCAGACGACATCATTCTCGCCTTCGAATAAAAGGCACAGGCGTTTTTGGATGAGCTGACCAAAGTCGTCCCATCCTTTGCTATGTGGTTTGCACCCACAATATGTAAGGTCATGCTCCTGCACGTGCAGTCACTGAACACGCCACTTATAAACCAAGGAGAACCACTCGAGTTTTACATATCTTGGAAGTTTTATGAGTTCCGGTTGTTGTATGGCAGATGAGGTTAATCCACGAATCTCTAAGGCTCGGGTCACGTTCGCTAACTTGGGACACCTATGGCGGCAGAACGGCATATCCCCGCATCTCAAGGGACGTGTGTGTCGGGTTGCAGTATGGATTGTTTTGTTGTATACCTGTGAGATACGGCCTCTGCGAGCAGCAGAACAGAGGCGTCTTCAGGTCTCCGACAACCTTTGTCTCAGTACCACAGCTCGTGTTAGCTGGTGCCTTCGAATTAGCAACGAGACGGTTGGAAAGCGAGTGCCTGGTTGTGCAACGGGGACTAGAGTCGAAGTACGTTTCCAATACCACAAGTTGTGGTGGTTTGGTCATGTTTTGCGCTTGCCGAATCGTCTTTTGCGGAAGAGAGTGCTCCTGTCTAGGTATGAGCGCCCTGACAGTATCCCAGCCCACGTACAACCATGAATCGCACGTATACAAATAAACTCATGCCACATCGGCCGTCGCGTGGCGCCAACAGCCGGGTCGCCTTACTCGCTGTATACGGCAGGGTGGGTAAGCGAAAACAGGCTACTGCTGACTCCTCCCTTCTTTCTATTTCACATAATTTTTCTTCCCCCTCTCCCCACCCCATTAATAACTCTACTCTTGTAGGTCCAGCACTTAGGACTGATGACTGCGTTCGTCTTGCATCGGTTTGGCGTGCAACACCTGCTCCTCACATGGCGCCGACATCCTCAGGTATCTCCAAATCAATCTTCGAGCCTCGACAACCAGTCTATCTATCCGCCTTCAATGTCTGCACTCGCTCTCACACTGGACTCGCTTGGCATTGATGTGTGCTGTGTCTCAGAAACAATAATTCAAGATGCAAGCACAGTGGCTGAGCTAACCTCCCCATCAGTCTCCACTCACTTCCGGCTACGCACCTCTGGTGATGCAGAGGCTGCTGCGGCGGGATGTGCAGGGGTTGGTATCGTCCTGTGTCACCGGACGGAAGTATCCTTGCTTGACTGGATACCTGTTGATAGTCGCCTCTGTGTGGTTCGTCTGGCAACGTCTGTGAAGGAGTCTCACAAGCGGGAAGTCGATCGCTGTCAGTTTATCGTGTCTGCTTACGACCCAACTGACTGTAGCTCCGACGCCGTCAAAGACAGGTTTTACGACGCCCTGAATGCTCTGTTGCGGCGAGCTAAAAGCTCAGATATCGTGGTGGTTGCCGGAGATCTGAATGCACAA
>SJOL01008805.1:215110-236313 GCA_004794785.1 Opisthorchis felineus
AGGTGTAGACACCTCGGAATGATTGTATTAAGGTAGTACTAAGTCCCTTTTCCGTCCACCTTTACTCTTTTCTTCACAATAAGGCTTTCAAATAAATCATGGCTGTACGGCAGTGAAGCATCGGTGTTGAACACTGGTGTCATGCTGTCGATGATGATGATGATGGAGGAGAGTGCTGTTTTCCATGCCCAGTTCAAAGTGGTGCAAGCGGAGAGGTGGCCGACACTTGACTTAGCAGAGGGGTATGAATTAGATTGCGAAATTCTGGGTACTGTCGGTACAAATCGCCTTCCAAGATAGAGTCCACCTGACCCCCTTCCTACACATGGCTTGAGACCCTGAAAATTATGACTGCTAGTCGATGTCAATGGTGTTCTTGTTGCTAGTTTCTATCCAGATTGCCTGAATGAGTGTTTGGAGGCGTAGGCACCTCGGAATGATTGCGATGGGCTAGCACTGGGTCCTTTCGCCATCTAACTCTATTCTTTTCTTCACAATAAGGCTTCCAAATAAATCATGGATGTACGGCAGCCAAGCATCAGTATCGAACGCCGATTTTATGCTGTTGATTATTATGATAAGTCACAATCCCTACATACCTCAACTATGGTCCCAATGTTTGACTCGTGCACATCACTGATCACAGCGCCATTTGATCTGCCTGTTGTTGATTTTAAGGTTCCAGCTGATGCGTGTGTCGATTACTCATTGGACCGAGATCCAGGAGTTGCACTCCTCCTTTCCCCAAGTTCTGCAGCCCTATACCCTTAGGCAGTCGTTCATCATTTCTGGCTGATTTCGTGCATAGGAAATTCTACTTTAAGATAGGGTTTTTGAGTGCAGCGGGACTGCCTCCACTTGTGGAGCGTTTCGTATCCCCATACCGTAGTGAAAGGTCATTGACTGTTCTACCTAATTCACCAAAAATAGTGTAGTGTATTGCACGGTTTGCATGTCTGAGTATTTTCCCGAAATTTTCGGTGTTACCGTTAGATTGTGGATAACGAGTAGGAGCATATAGATGTGTACAGCCGATTCTGTGTAGCCCGTTTCTGGAAAACTCAATAAACTGAGGACCGTTTTACGTGGTAACTGTGTTTGGGACACCCTCGCTCCAAAAAAATATTCCGAAAAGTGCATACTGTTAACTCCGCCCATTTGTAGTCAGAATCAACTACAACAAATGCATAAGATTTGCCGGGGAAGCAGCCACAGAATTCTGAACGTACACGCTGCAGCGCTTCACGAAACATGGGCCGTTTGGTGTGTCCAGATGGTGCCTGCTTGAGAACACTCTCCTGAAGGTCGGATTGTGACATTCGATAAATTTGGTCAGCAACAGATAATTCTTGTCACCGATTTCATGTAATCGATTCCCATGTGTCCCAAATGCATATCAGACAGCGGAGCTTAATGGGAATGGTGTGATAAATCCGTCGTTTTGATACAATAAGCCATCAAACGTCACCGACAATTCCTCGCGCCTTTGAGAAAACCCTAGGAAACGTCGCCTGGTGCCAACATTCTAGCCTTGATGAACGACCGAAGTAATCACACCAGAATACTGGCGAGCTGAGTGAATCGACTCGTCCCGGTCACGTGGTGGTTGTTGCAGCAACAAACAACTTGAATTAAAGGGTACATGTTCAGGGTATCGTATCGCGAGAGGAAATCAGCATGTGAAACTCACGCTGCCGCTTTGTGCTGAGTAGTACAGACATGCACCAGTGGCTAAACCCTATGTTGCGCCCTCACAACACAAGCCTTGTTGAGCCTTTTATATAGACGGTAAATGGAAATGAAAGCCTCGTGGTCAGCTAATATGTTGACTGTAAATCCAAAAAGGTAATTTTAAAGTCGAATAGCTCTCCAATACGGCGCTTGTTAAGTTTGTGGGTAACACATTTCGGTTCCGGAAAATCTTTTGGACACGCGAATCACTGTGCTTACTTTGCTCCGAAACTGTTGCGATGCCTAGCGGGAGGGAGCATGTATAGTGACAGTGGGAATATTTTTAAATGAAAAAGTGACGTGAAGTTAAAAGGGGAGTAAACTGTGAGGAAGATTTCGTGTTTAGTATATCAGTTAAATTTTGACTTGGAAAGCACGCAAAATGGGGCCTTTGACTGGACGAACTGAAAAGACAATAGATGTCTCTCGGAATTTTCCCAGTCCAATCCATCGCGAATAGTAATGTACGAACGTGCCGAGATTTTGTGATCACTTGGGAATAGCAGTAGAAATAACTTTGGATAGTGAATCTTACGGTTCTTCACAACATTTACCGTATGGGAGATTTTTTAAGAGTGATTAGAGTCAGAGATTGCGTTGCAAGCTAATTGCACGTGTTCGCTCAGCCTGAGTGAATCACATTGCGTGGTTACTTAAGTAGCGACAGAGTGCAGTCAAAAGTAAGTAATGTTGAGTCAAATTACTTGCCACCGTTTTTGAGACGGCCTGATCACAGCATAACCATTTGTATGCCTCGGGAATTCACCCGACTGTACATTACAGTCTCTCTTGCCAGGTCAGTGGAGAGGGGGTTGTGGGGCACATGAAGGTTTTTGGGTGAGAGCATGTGTAATGACTCTCTGAAGAGGGCACGGAAAGCTTGTGGAGCCACTGAACAATGTTAACTTTCCCCATTCCCGGTCAGCGCAGAACATTCACATTTACAGCGTTTATCGTTCAAGGCAATTGTTCACTAAATTTAAGATTTGTTTTGGTCGGTTCTACATGAAACTCCCAAAGGACCGAATGCGAAGCGCTACTAAGCCCGTCCCCTCTGATTCTATTGATAACTGCCCCTGAGCTGCATTATGAAGGTGCAGAATGCAAAAAAAAGGGGGACTGGCTGCAAATGGTCAGAAAAGATATGAGTTTGTTGACTTCTCACAGTTGTGTTTGAACCTGATGTAGATATCACTCCTGATTCCTACAATTGGCTGTTTTTCTCCAAACAGGAAGCAGGAAACTGATACTTCGACATAGTGTTTTCTCGGTCCGTACTGTCTATCCACTGAGATCATAGTTTCCCTCTCGGAGTTTTGACTCTCAGACCGTACTACACAAAGATACGGGCATAAGCCCTGTAGAAAACTTGTGAGACATACTGATAACACCTATGTGCAGTAGTGACGGGCTCTCCGATGCCTATAATGGTGTATAATGGAATTCAAAGGAATAATTTAGTAGAAATTTTGTAAGACCGTTGGTTTTGGTAGTAGATCATAAATAAACTGACGTTTAGATGGGCCTTAACTTTATCTTTCGGCACATGACATGGTAATCTTAGAAATATTTGCAAATCAAATCGAAATTTGCAGAGAATTTAGTGAAATGATGTTTCAAGGATGGGTGCTGAAGGCTTTTAAGTTTCAATCTGGGCAGAAGCGGAGGAAATCCAGGAAAAGGGGTGACTAGTAATTTTTGTAGTGTTTTCCGACCCAGCCACCACTGCTTTGTGCTTAGGCGTTTGGGCCAGAGATTCTGGGTGGACATTCTAGTCGTCCTCTTGTCCAGGTTCAACGGCCCGATAGTTTTTCAGCCCGCAAACTGGAATGACCTGTGTTGATAAACATAGTCTCATACCAGCTGCTGGAGTAAGGCACCGGTATTTTTCTATCGTTACCTTTTCGCCCGCCATCATGATAGTACCCTATTCATTCCTCTTTTGCTTCTCTTTTGAAACATTCTAGTTGGATATCACTCAATTTGTACCGACGGTCGTCTACTTCGGATATACAGTGCTTATGGTTCTGATCTTCTGGGTTCTGACAGGAGCTATCGGGTTTACAGCGACTTTCGTCTTTCTACGACATATTTATTCGGCCATCAAAATCGATTGATCAGCCGGTTGTTCCAATACCTTCTCATTGTCATCGTTTCTCGGGAGCCCAATTTTATTTTCTTCCATATCGAGTGGCATTGCTCTGTTGTCCTCTTTCCTATCCGCTCACTGAGCTGGTAGCCCCTCTGTTTTGTTCTTTGCTTTTGTCCCTCATTCTCACCTATTGTTGCGTCTGCCTGGTAGCTAACACCTATTTGCCGTTGCCACGTAAACCAACATACGATGAGCACTACAGGCCACTACTTATCATTCCTCTGTGTTCACTTGTGACTGCCATTATAGTGTAAATGGTACACACTAATTTGCCGTGTCTTGTGTGTGTAATTTCTGAGTGGTTGTCAGGGGAGTAAACAGTGGGTAAGATCGTGGTACTCTTCAGTCTTGTGTTTGACTGTGCACAATATTCCTCTTCAACAACTGCTCTCCGAGGAGAGGTTACTTTCTAGACTTTCTGCACCATATATCTGTAGGACTTCCTATTGCTGAAAAGTTCATTTACTCTAGAATCCTTGGAAGCCATCGTCCCGATGATGTATCATAAACTACAGAACATTCAGTTGTTCCGTGACGCGTTTGGACGGCAAGCCAATAATACACTAACGATCTAATTTGTTGGGAAAGTGTCTCACTCAAAGTAACATTAATCTCAAATCCAATGCTAAAAAGTGTGACAAGTGTCGAATTTATCCTCAGCGATGGCAGCACCATTCAAGCTTCCTTCCTAATTCCCCTCATTCGGCCGTTCGGTGTGGATCTTATTCATCTTTTTTTTTAGTTGCCTATCATCAGTATTCGTGCACCAGTTGCTGACTCTAATAAACAATGTCTTAAGTGCTAGCAGAGCTACGATACAAGCACCTGGTCTTTCAAAATGAAACGGATTTCGGGTGCTACCGATATAGAACTTTATTCTTTTGATGAGGGAAGTGAAGCCCACTTTGCGAAATTCGGTATACCAAGTGTGGTCCTGGAGCTGTTTAAACATACTACTCAACCTGATGCCCGAATATCATATTATCCTAGTTGTGACTAACCCTCAGAAAGGGCCCGTTTTTTCTTTGATGACTGGAAGCGCGTTTTACTGTCAAACTCCTCCCCAGAAGGACGGTCTCTGACATTGTCCCCTCCAGAGGGACTATCACTCAAAATCGACTCTGTCTAGAAATACGGTAATCTCCCCGTTTTGGACCACTACAAAAAAGGCAGATGTTCAGCGGTCGCAGCACACGTTAACCGTTTATCCGAGCTGTGTACGACGCTACTTTGGTCGGTGAAACCGTATTCCTCTTGTATCTCCGATGATTAGCCCGTGAATCACTCATTCATTAGCGTGGTAAGGGTTTTCGGTGGATTCAGTTAGGTCATTAGCAAGTGCATCGGTTTGTATTGCCTCATGAACGATACTTTGTTCAGATCATAATGGAATAATGACGTTGATATACTGATGCTTGTTGCGCGATATTTCAGCCACCGCAAGCGATATTCTTCGGGAGTTGAGTAGTCTGATTGACAATAAACAGTAAAGTAAAGCCAGAATGATAGCTACCGTTACAAGGACGTCATCGGATTAGTCAAGGGTACACGTCTATGATTTGAAGCGCTACACGATTATTGACTTGTACAGACCAGGCAGACGACGCACACGGGTTGGGTGTGAATCGCCAGACTCCGCATAACGTCGTTCTGCATTTATCGAAAGTCTTGTTTGAGGTCGATCAATCAAGAGATACAGATCAGTGGTTGAATCTCCAATTGTCACTATACTGAGAGGCGTTTTGAGGCGCAATCAGAGCATGTTGCTTGTTCGGTAATGTGCACAAACAGTTGCCTATTCGTCTGACGTAAGTGGTGTTACGGTCCGTGCAACAAATCATACAGACCAAATTCTCGGCTACCACAGCAATCATCCGAACTGTCACAAGCAAAGCTTCATCCGGGCTCTTTTCAAGCGTATTGAGATGCACTGCAACACTACGGAGTCAAAAGTCAGAGAAGGGAAACGCTTGTACGGAGCTTTTCAGAGAAATGGATACCCCAGGAATTTCATCTGGAGGACTCTCAAAAAACTCAACTCGACCAACCCAACAGCACAAGGAGAAGGTAAACGGATCACACTTCCACTCATCAGGAATATTTCGGAAATGACCGCACGCTTGCTGCGACAGTACAACGCAACAGTGTCTCACAAATCTGCAAACACCCTACGGAGAGCACTATCAAACCCAAAATGACGATTGGACACAATGTTCAGGAACAACGTCGTGCACAAGATTCAGTGCGGAGTTTGGGACAAACAGGGAGGAAGCTCTCTACCAGAATACATGAACACAAACTTGCGATCATAAGGCACGACCAATTTTCACTCGTCTCCGTGCACGAGGATCAAGATGGACACAAATTCGACGTTCACATATTGGCTCAAGCGAGAACAAAGAAAGGACGTGAATTCATGGAAGCATCGCACTCCACTGAAAAAGCCATCAACAAGCACATCGAAATCGACTTAGTCTATCGACCACTACAAGCAAAAGAACTACGGAACTACAGAACGCAGAGACGGACAAACCAAAAAACAAGCAACCAGGCTGAATCAGGTTGAAGTAGGGAAACTACCAAAATAGAAACCGCCATCGCAACCAACCAAATTCAAGGGAGAGAGACCACAACGTAACACAAACGGGAAAGGACCAATCGAAAGCGGATCTGAAACACTCCAAAACAGCCATCCAACCAACCAATGGAATACGAGGCCCACAGCCCACAACGCGGCTTAAATCACGATCGCGCCATAATACTACAAGAAAGGTATATACCAACTAGCCGATCACATGACAGGATATCAGATACTCTTTTTAAACTATATAAACGCAGCTAGGCACGGAGGAAACACCCACTCAAATGCGCACTGACGATGTCTCCTCGACTGGGGACGAAACGTTTGCAAACCAATTGGCAAGCTCGGCGAACAGATCAACTACCATCTGAGCAACCAACAGTAAACACACCCAAGCTACCCATATTCCGACAAACGGACAGCAGGTGTTTTTTTATTGTATTGTCTGTCTTGAAAATAATGCGTTATAATCGCACGAACTTTTTCAGAAGTCTACTGACGATATCGAATCCCTACAGTCGGTAGAAAAGTCCTACTTGTTTTTTGACCCACCTAATGTCTTTTTTTGTGAAAGCTACTGGGTAATTTTTCTAGTGCAGCACCGCTGTCACTGCAGTGATTTCATTAGCTTCATCAGAACAGATCTTATTTGCTTTGTTCATCAGCGAAAGTCACTAACGGCACACCCAAAATTCCAGCCGGCTCTATGGAAACTTTGCAGGGGCAGCAAATAAAGCCAGATTCATAAATTCAAATAGCAGACTGCGGAAAAAAACGCCCTGAAACCTCAGCGCCGTGGAAAATCAAGCCATCCATGTAACAAATCTCATGGGTGGAATATCACCGAATAACTAGAGACAACAGATTATGAGGCCAGGGTTCTTGAGCATCTTAACAATGAACGCATAGGGAACAACAAATGGAATGCCGTGCTTGACAAAGCAAAACCGCAAGTGTCTACAACTGAGGACTACCAAGGAGGAACTCGATTAGTCTGACTGTTTTATCTTGAATCTCAGAGACGACAGACCGCGATCTTACGAGCCATCGAAAATTCACTCATCGGGTAAATCGGTAACTACACAAGTCCAACTCACACGGTTTCACAGTTCTAAAGAGAATTACCAGGCCGCCTCGGTCTAATATGGTAAGTAATATCAAAGACCCGTTCGCTTTTGACAACCTCAGATATTACCTGACGATGAAAAGTTTCTTAGTTGTGGTGTGTGTTTATTGCACACTTGTGTGAAATTTTACACCATCTGTTGGAAAATGATTCGATACTCTTACTAATCTGCTGTCCACCGAAATAGCTTCAGCAATAGAACTGCATCTAGAAGCAACTGAATGTCCCACGCAACGCAAAAATTTTAGACGTAATTCGCACCGAATTTCCTGCGACTATTCTTAAAAGCAGATGCAGGTTTGGTGTCAGCTATGTATTCTAAAGCGTAATATCTCAGTGTAGATTGAAAGCAATTGTTCTCGATAAAGTTGTGTGAACACTACGTTGTTGTAGCAAATCTTGCCTGATTTTCTTCCCAGGATGTTCATTATCCACGAGCAACTGATAGTAATCGTTCAGCTGTAACACTTGCGGTGCTTAGTTGCCATGCAATACGAGCGCTAGGATAGTCCCAGGTTGCCCAAGCCTAGACAGAAGCAGTCGAAATGCAGAGGTTGGGTTTGAACCACCAGTAAATCTGCTCCCTAACCACTAAGCTAACCCGAGCTCTGTCCATGGGTGACCGAAGTAGCAAGGTTAAACATCCTGGTAACTATTAGCTTCAAAACGACTTCAAGTGCAATACGTTAGAATAAAAAACGAATAAGGATCCTGATCAACGGTATGACCAGCCCAGTGTTCTGGAGACGACTAAATTTTCTTTGAATCACTTATGTTCAAGTCGGAAAAAACAGACCGATAGTATGAAAAAGCTGTGCTCGCCCATCCATTACATAAGTGCAGCTATTACTAATAAGAGAGCGATCCTCCTGCCAGTAGAGGTTTCTCTTTGCCGCACTGAGTTTCTACGACTGAATACTCTGGCTAGAGAACAGAAGTCGGCCAGCGAAGACGTTGCAAAATTTTGACTATTTGTTACCCGACTACTACAAACGCGGACCACTGGGTGCAAACCGAAATTGATTTAGCCGAAGCTATGATGTTTTTGATGTGGAGAATTTCATAGGGAATTAGTTCAGCCTGAACGCGGTTTCCGCTGATATGTCGATGGCAGTTGCTTGTTTGAGTTTTTAAAGTCACAAAACCACTGATTCGAACGTAAATAGCAGTTTACTGATAAAGCATAAATCTAAGACGCCACTAATTTTAACACTGGACAGTATAACCTGTAAATGATTTCGAACGCACGTCACACTTGGCTCGATACCTCACTCACTCAATGTAACAAAACAGATGGAATGGATCCCAGAAATTCCCCACAACCCTGTTGTTTAAAACGCCTGTGCTTTGTTGAATGTAAGCTACAAAGAAAACTTGGCGTATGGTGCGATGTTGGCGCGTCTGTCAATAATGCTTAATCTCAGGTAGATATTGAATTGTTTTCAGGCAGGTTGTATACATGGTATGCATGTCTTCTGGTAGGGGACCTTTCCCGATAAAAAGCGTTCCTTCAATATTTCTTCACTGCTTCAAGGCGAGCAGATGCACACCAGCTAACAGGCAATAGAAAAATTGGAAGAGAGAAATATACATCAATCTCATTCTTAAAATAAACGACTGCCTAGGTACGTCCAATGTCGAAAATATCCGCGCCGCTGATTATGAAGCATTAGCTATGCATTATAGCCTAGTGCCATGGCCAACGACAGACCTTAATGCACTATATGCGCACTAACCAAGCGGATTCGCCTGCTAATCTCCTCCATACAGCGGACAAAGCTCGCTGTAGCAACATCCGTGATAGGGTTATCTGTCTGTGCGACTGGAGCACACTGAGCAACAGACACGGAATGATATGAACATCTGCATGCGGCCGAGTTGCACCAGGTCGCACAAGCAAAAAGTTCATCATGAGTGAGTTTTACTCAGAATTAAGTCGCCGTAATTTGGCTGTCGGAAACGACCCTGAAAACTCGCTGGGTTCCTAGAAATGTTCGATCTCAGATCATGCTTGTATCGCGTGAACAAACGATAGTGATGACTAATTAGCAAGCAGTAGACGGAATATCGAACGGCGGTATCATTTGTGTGCCATGTGCACAAGGTGGTAAATAAAAATGGCATGGCACAAAATCGGTCATTTCACTTGGCGGTTATAGAATGTAAAACTTGATGCCAAGCCCGCTATCTGTCCACGGAACCTGATAAATACCAGTTTAGTGGCAATCAGTACCGTTTTGTCACGTGCAAATCTCGAACTATTTGTTCGCGTGTTCGTCTGTCTAAAGCGAGCCCCTAGCTCAGCAATAGATGAACAACCCTGGATTCAGTGGTAGCTATTTTAGATTTATTAACAGACACTACGATTAAGCTTCTCTTATGCGGAATTCTTCTCACGAACAAGTGCCTTTTGTCGGGCGAATTGGTTTTCCTTCTCAATGGGACTCACTGTTCTTACTACCTAAGGAAGAGTTGCACCTACGAAGCAGCCAATAACAGTAACAACCATAATATAATAATAACATTGCAGTCATCTTCGTACAGGGTCTTCTGATGTGAAAAATACCCTGTTATCCGGGCTGCTTTGAATTCTGGCAATTTCTTACGATCGAAAAAGAGGCCCCCCTCGAACACCACCACTATAAAAGGTCCAGCCAACTCTGTGTAAGGCGTTCCTCTTCCAGCAAAATGAGGCATTTAACTTACCAGTAAAACCTCTCATCAATTTGTGCTTGCTTCTTCGGAAGCTCTTCAATGGAACTAGCTATTTATAGCTTTCTTCAACTCCGGAGCAAATGTTACGCTCATTTTTGTGTAAGGCCGTATTTTCAGAGAAGTATCCGGGTAGTTACCGGCCCCATCAGTTGTTTGTTTTACGAGCCTACACGAAAGCCGGAACTCGGAAGGGCAAGGTCACGGGTCACTTCAACATCGGACAGAGCACGAGGGCAGGGAATGCCAAGCTCAACGGTCACGTTGGCATCGACGAACCGGGATACAGGATAACACAGCAACCAATGGAACCGCCCGACCGAACGGCTAGTGGTGATCGAAGGTCAACCCGGACTAGCAACACGTATATTAAAACACACGCAACACTACTCAACGCACAACCACCGGTCCATCGCTGTGCCCCACTACGCGCCCTGACAACGCACTGATGATGTCACCTCGATTGGTGATGAAACGTTTGCAATCAACTTGCCCAGGTCAGCGAACAAATCAACAACAGTTACCAACGTTGTTACCAATGCTGCTAAATCTGCTTTTTTGTCCAAACAGACTACATCAATTTCTCCGATCTTGTGCGGGTTGAAATTGATACGACCTTGAATTCTCACTATTCAGTCAATCAAGCTAGCACCATGTAGGTGTTTATTACGCCTGCTACGGATTCGGCATCTTGATTCTGAACCCCATCACTTGACCGGTAACGTTACCATATGCGGTGCACCTATGCATACTTCGCTCTAAAATCCGGCACATTTAGATAAGCTTACCTTATTACTACACCTGAATCGTATGTTGTGTAGTTGGCCTGAAGCTGCACGCCACAAATTTGATAGAACTGCGTCTTTTCTCTTCCCCTTTGGAGTCTTATTAGTCCCCAAAACTGCGCTTTCTTTAGTTCCCCTGTTTATCGCGTTTGTTTGCAGCTGCCACATATTTGCAGTTGATGCACGCTTGATCAAGTGAGCCTTCACAAGCATGCAGTTGTACTAAACTAATTGATCCAAAATAAACTTCCCTCAGCGATCAATCCAGTTGTTCGCTTTTCCACGCTGGGGACTCAAGAAATTCTAAGCTCATCGACCGACAACACTACCGTGGAGTAACCAAAGCATAAACACTTTCAAACGGACGGGTTCGTAGAGAATCGAAGCAGTTTCAATTATTTTGTAAACCCCTTATTCGTGTGCCCTGCTCGCTCAAATGTAGCATATTTGGTAGTTATCGTAAGAATACATATCTTGGAATAATAACAAGTGCAACAAGCCACCCAAGTAGCTTGATCTATGATAATTGCAACGTCACAATTTGCCTACAGAGATTCGGGGCATAATTCTCTGCCTCATATATTGTAGTCGTTACTGAAGTGGGAAACAAAATCACACCACGGCTGTCAACAAAAATACTGCTTGAATCCTAGATCTGTTGAAGGAATACCGGTACGATGCCGTAAAAAGTTATTCACGTTGCGATATGACCTGGAGCTTAAGTAAGACAGCTACAAACCGCCCTTGGCACCGTCATAAGAACCAAAGCCTATTGCATGGAGTTGCTTTAACCGCATGTTATTGCAAAAGGTCTATCCGAGGCTTTTATTCACCCATTTACAAGCAATTTAAGCTATCGCAAACAGACAGCTAGTAGCGGAGTTTGTCAACAAAATTTAGCCCCTGTAGTCAAATGGCTGTCCGCGCTACAGAATCACTGCTGTAAAATTCGGTTGACCATTATCGCACTGCACAGCAAGCAGCGATCGGGATATGTCTACAAAGATGTCGCTGAAAACGGAGTATGAAAGGGGAAAAGAATCCCCATGCGAGGAAGGAGAAAGAAGGAGGGTGGCGACGTTGTGGAATGTAGGTAGCTCGAGTGTTCTGCTTGGTTATAGGTCTGTTTGCCGAGCTTGGCAGTTGGAATGCAATCATCTCATCACCAATCGAGGCGAAATCGTCTCCCAACAGACCAACAACCAAAGAAGGGAAGAGGCTTATTTCCGCCTGATACCTCTGATGTATGAAGAAAGTAAGGTGACCAAGTTGATGGTCGATATGGCAAGAGGTCATTTTAAATATACTATTCATGGCTAGCCGTCAGGTCAGTCAAACGGGCTAGAAGGCGGCTCAAATAACTCACCAGTTCGTTCAACCTCGTCACTGATTTTAGGCTATTCAGAGCCGACATACATAATACTCACCTGATTCTCCATGGTGCCACCTTTAAGTAGTCTGTTGTGATCAAGCATCCATAAAATGAGACGGATTTAACTCGACGGCCAACGTTCGTGTGAGCCGTAAGCACTGATCAATTCAGTGTTTGAAAAACTTTCCCAAGTTTTTATCATGTTTATCATTTGTACAACTTCAAGTGAGCACATAATCGGCTCAATAATTCCAGTGAGGAACTAAACAAGGCCTTTTAAAAATCTTTCTAAAAACCTGTGGTTTAATCATAAACAAAGCCGAAAACTGACCGTGTGGTTTTCCAAACATTACATTGCTGGATCTCGTGTTCAGTCTGAGTCGAAAAAGTGCTGTAGGCAAAAAAAACTATAAAAAAAACCTAGCCCTTTGAATTCCAATGGATAATCAGTCAATGTAAGGAGTCATTCGCTGCAGCGCATACATTTCACCGCCACCTGTGCTTGCGACAATACGGTGTTCGAAGTTTTCACTTCATCGTACGCTCAGAAGTTTTTGTCCTATTTTACCTGAGAAGATATCTAACCACACTGAGAAAACCCGTATTGAACAAGGTAACGCCAGTATTCTACTCCTTCTCATAGGCAGTGAATTTGTGCGCTCCTTATATGACGGGACTTTTATTCGAGATGGATTAAAGCGAGCAGTGTGACGGCCCATGGAAGCCCTGGTAGTTTGCCTGCGTGCTGCTCCCTGTGATCCAACGTGAAATTTGTGTTTGTAACATAAAATTTCTTTCCTTTACTCTTATTTGTTGTGCTTAAGCATATAGTAGCATATGGGCGCAAACCGATATGTTACGGGTCTAAAGTCACAAGTACCTTGCATGCAAATTTCCGGCATTGGCTCCCCGGCTATGGATCTCCCCGGTCTCTTTCCTCCTTCAGCTGTTCTGTTTCTCTAGGTCCCAACTCATTCCTAACTGGCTTAGGAAGTTTTCCAAAAACTGATGTCCGCTAACAGACTCTTTTACCTAAAGGTGTAGCAGTTTTGTGCATGTATGTTTAAAACAGAAGTTCACAATTTGTCGAACTTTCGTTAAATTTGTCTAAACTCGACCCAACTCACAGGGAAAAACCATCGTTTTTCATTGTCATTCTTCACTAATCTTCCGGGGAAATATCTTACGAGCTTGGATGACCCCGAGCCATTCATGCTTTAAAGCCTGTGATAGAGCGTTTCCGGATTTTATGTAGGAAGTATATGCGTTATTTGTCCATCAATCCACTTCGGTGCGGCAATGGCTTTTTGCGCTGCGAATTCACTTATTAGCAATATAAGCATGTCCAAGTCTTAAGCAGAATCTGAGGAATCCTCCAAAGTCAGAAAGTTGGGGTCAGTTGTGCTGGTCAACTGTACGCAAAACGACGAATGTCCACATCTAAGAAAACAAAAATCTACCTTGAATTTGCCTTGTCTTACTGCACCCGCAACCACAAAGCGGACGTTTTTTGTGCGGCCGTTTGATAACGGCGGGTGACGGAGGAGTTAAACGTACTTACCAAAATGTTAAAACATGGCAGTTTCCTTGAGTTGTGTGAGTTTGTAAAAGATAAAATTTGGAGAGTATTAATCAGGAAGCAGATCTTCCCACAGATCTTACTTGAGGATGAGAGACCGAGGTAATTCAGATTATCCTATCAATTCTTAGCTTATAGCCCGTGTGGTGTTTTGTACCTTTCTTTTGCTTTCATTATAACGTTACGTATTTCATCAATTCCATAAGCGTTTTTTGTTTGAATACGCAAAACCAAAAAAACGCGCATTTGTGCAAATTACATACAATACAGGCGTGGTCGCATGCTCCGATTTTCTCTTCTCATTTCACTCGCGCTTATAGCGGTCATTCGCGAGCTTCATGTGCTAACTCTGGTATCAAAACATTTCAGACTGTCTTCAGAAATTAGTGTATATGGGAGCTTCCCGGAAAGAAGACACGATCGGATTATATTTATTCACTGACCTGGGCCAACGACGAACTATTTTAAAGAGAACAATTCTTAGTGAGTCTGTTCCATTCGACCCTCTTTATTATTGTGTACTCAATTCAGAGTAATTATATTCATTTCTTTGCCACACACTCCTCCTAAAGTAGCTTTTTGGGTACCCAGACCACTACACCCGCGATGGCTCACTGGTGAACACAGTACATGGCCTTTGAAAGTTTCCCTTTTAGTAGTCGATCAGGTTGTCATGCAAACAGTCTAGTTTCCACATTGCAAGGTGAAGTAGTTTTACTCCCCAGATTTCGTGATCACTAAAGTAGTGCAGCATGTCAGTTTGACAACATCAACAGTGGTTGCCAGAGTGCAGTTTTCCGGAGAGCGGGGTGGCATCGTCATTACTGAAACCTCCTTAATCTTGCCAACCTGACCGTCGTCGAAAGCATATCTGTCGAAGTACTGGTAAATAGTTGTAAGGTAGCAGTGCAGCGGAATATCGTGAGCCGGCTGTCAATTACTGCGACACTGAGAGTCGACTGGCAACCGTTATTTGTCCTGAGAAATCGAATTAAATACATTAGGAGACTCAACTGCAACCCCGCTTCAGCGCGTTTTACTGAGTCTGTAACGTGTACGGTCTATTCTGTTAGCTTATTCGTACTTCCAATAATTGATGTGTTGCTGACAAGTATTCAATGCCACAAAGGTGTCAATAGAGGATTGTCGTTAGTGCTCTGAGATCTTGGAGTGAACCTTGCGTGGCAGTCTATCAATTCAATAGGACGTGGGAGCAATATATTATGGTCGAGGGCTGAAGATGGTGGTGTGGACGTTAACATTTGCCTGGGTTGTGTCCTTTGGTTCGGTAGTAGGAGCAGTGATACCGGTTTCGTCTTTTGCTTGTGCCTTCGTGAGCTTCCAGAAGAAAAGTTTTGGATGTCTATACCCGAATGAGTGGTTGCGCTTTGCTACGCCTTTATTAGGACTTGATGGTGACAACATGTGGGGAGCAACGTAACCCTCTGAGTCCTTATTGCAGTGTCCCACAATACGAACTCTGTGCTGCCCCCTTTGATTCGGTAGTGTACGAATAAAATCCTGACAATTTTTTGTTCTCTTAGGATGAGAAGGGGCAAAATAAAGGTCGAAACCCTTCATGGTTCGAAGATCGGCCGTGATGTTCCGTGCTGAAGACTGCCAGGTCAATCTGACTGAGGGCCATCCAACTGACAAAGTACATGCAGTTTCACAAGAAAATATGGTTAGCCTGAGTGGTGAGCAAAACGTGGAGTGTCGGACACAAGGAAGAGGACTGCCAGCAGCAACAGAGATTTCAAAACAGCTAGGCCCGTTCACTCCTGCAAAGGGGGCGAACTATACGGAGGTCGCATTCTAGGCCAAGAGTTTATCGGCTTTGGCCTATCTGGGACCAGGTGAGCTGAAACAGAAACAAATATCACGGATTGGGGAAAGAAGTTTGCTTTCTAAGGGGGCACACACCACCTGGGCAACCACTGATGGGATCAAAGCCATCGAATTTATATCCTGAACTTTGCCGTCATTGACTCTAGGGGCAGGTTAAAGTCCCGTAGAAATGTATGATGTAAAAAGAGATGTAATACAAAGTCATAATAATAAAAATCATAGGTTCATTTCCAAAATTATGAAGAGCACTGTTAACTTACCGGACACAATGGCAGAGATCGTGCGAATGAACCTCTGGGTCACCTTGCGTTTACTTTGGAGGTAAGAGTTAGTTTTGCAAGGTGCTGCACGATTGTGGTTTTGGAGGGTCTCCAACGGGCAGTACGGAGTGGGACGGGGAGTGGCCCGAAGGAGCCGAGATTTTGGGGAATGTGTAATATGCATAAAAGTGTACAAAAAGTATAAAAAACCGGGCCGTTGGGATTAAAGTTGCTGATATGGATGAGAGAGAGCTATATGGTCCCATTTAGACCAAAATTACTGCCCATGTTGTCAGCCATGTGGAAATAGACATAAGTGGTAGACGGCAGTTTATGTTGTGCCAGGGAAAGTGTGAATGGGTGCAGACACTTGCTCCATCTTTGTGGTCTCTTTTGGAATTTCACGAACTGTATTTGGCGATTGGACGATGGGGGTAATATTCCGCCTGGCTACAGTCGTTGGGCCGCCGGTAGATTCTGGAGGAGCAGAACGCAATTCAAACTCCTTGGACAGCGCACCAACATGGGACCCAGAATCCTGCGGCCGCAGTGGAGCAAAGTTCTGCTGAAGGGGAGCTTTGGAGGCCAATAAGAGCACGTCTAGCAGGGAAATCGTTCATCATAGCACTCATTGGGGGTGCGTTAGGTAGCTTACTTCCATCTGCGCGAGCAATAGCTACCTACTGTGAAAGATTTTGGTGAGAGGAAGGCTCTGCATGGTTGGAGCTTGAAGAGGAGAAGTGGTAAATAGGCTTCCATGAAGTGTGTGTGCTAGTCGGAATTAGCATCCGTGTAGAGGTTAAGATAGGGTCTTTTAGAAGAACCAGTCGGTGGAAACTACCATGAGATTAAGGCGGGAAGGAAATGGAGTCACGAACAGATTCTTGGCTTTGGCGACAGTTTTTTCGTGGGGAGAGTAATGCCATGGATAGAAAGAATGAACCCTGGTTAGCTGTGTCAGCCTGAGCACATGCAGTCGTCCTGATCGTTTGCCGCTTAAGTCGACTGGTTTCTGCGATGTCATGGTTCATTCGAAAGCTATTGAATACGTTCTCCATGGCAGAAGTGTGATGGGTCATACTGGTCATCGCCTCCGTCAGGTCGGTGCTTACTTAGCCCTTTTCAGGGATGGGACTTTTGTTCAAAGAGGAAGTGACGGGGCTGGTATTCGGTCCGGTCCGTGTTAGTGTAAGGAAAAAGATGGATCTTATTGACTGCGAACCAGGCATTTCTGGACTGATTCGCCAAGCACGTGTTGGGGAGCACAAGGATGCAACCACGCACCAGTTGCCACGCGACGGCTGTGACAAGGCACAGCAAGATTCCGCTGAAATGCTAGCACAGTTTTTGTTTTACAGTTCAGAAAAATCGTCACACCGTGGGCTACTGCCTATGGGAACAAGAGGATCAAAACAGTCATTCAGTTTACAGGAAAGGATTGAGCATTGCCAAATTCAGATTTTGAACTTAATTGGCTCCGGCAGGCTTGGATACACTGGCGCGTGCAGGATGCTTTTAAGGCGTTATTGTGAGTGGTGAATTATGTACACAATGCACAAGTTGGCCGAAATCCTCCTGGCAATGAATCTACTTTGCTAGAATAGAAGCCTTTCGGGTACGAGTAACTGGCCGACTATTATTCGGCAAACGAAATCAATTCCTCAGAAAATACAGTGTTTCCAAGGTAAACACTTTTAGGTAGAAAAGTCCAGGCTTAGGGCATTTTTCTGCGACTGCCTGGTGTATGTGATTCTTGTTTTGGTGAGCAATATTTCAAAGTGAAAAGTACCTCAACTAAAGAAACAGCGTATGATAAAAATGTACCAGCCTACCAGGGAAGTAATAAGTTGAATTAAGAGTAATTTGTTGGTATTCCCTTAAACAGAATAATGTGCGACAAATCGATTTGGCCTAAAACACACTCTTTGGTGCAAACGATGCGGAAAAATTGCACCCGCGTATTAATTTTTTGGGGAGCGTGTGACCAGATAATTATGGAGTTGCTATTCAAACTAATTATTGCCATATAAACACTCACCAACGTATGTTGATTTGTACTCGGATTCGAGAGTTTGATGTCTTCAGGACACACTTATTATTCAAAGGACTCCAACTAAGTGTTAAGCCATTGGGACCTTGTCATTAGCTGCATACGACCTAATTCCGTAGATTAGTTTTTTCGGATTCACCGACTGGTATCCCTCAAAAAGAAGTAAGTCATATTTCCTACAGCAAAGTCACCAATAAATAATGGCGTTAAACAATACGCATTCTACAGTCGGCATCGGGAAGGTATCACCTGAATTAATGTCACAGATGCATGCCGTGAGTGGCTTAGGATAAACACCATCAGACACCACCGTGAACCATGCGCACACCTTAACCCGTTAGTTGATACAGCTCAGACTTACCCATGTGGGTCAAACGTGGATTGCTTCACTCATGATATCCAGCTAAAAAACATAGCACACCTGTATGTCCAGCGTGAGGCCTGTAGTTGATGATGCACAGCCAACTAGCATCGGGCGTACGGCTTATTCCGCTTGACTGAAAGAAAGTCGGCAGTGAAATGGAATGGGATAAACCATTACATTTTGTTGATGGGCGTTAAGTGTGACGGATCCCGCGGTGCGTTGTGTTCACGTAGCTATAGCGCCCCGATATGAATAGATGAGAAAGGGCATTGTTATTTATGGCTGACAACGAACTGATTTATTCGGTTTCCCTCCTGAAGTGTGGTAAGCTTCAGTTCACATAGCAAAATTCTGCTGTCTTACAGTTCTTGTTCAGTATCTTCGAAGTTCTACCCATCATTCCACATTCGTTCGCTGTCTCTCCTCACCCCAAACGCCTCTCTTCACAAAGGAGTATCTCCACTGAGCCACAGTACCAGAGTTAGTAATTTCCGATCCTCTCTGACCTACCTACCCTGTAATAGTCCCTAGCAAGTTTTCCTAAAGCCAGACTTATTGGCTACATGCCTCATCCGCTAATCTTCCACCCTGCTCGAAACAAGCACCTACCATCTCGCTCTGCCTTCGCACCAGCTGGTCAATTGACACAGGGTATCCCTTTTACCGCCGTCGCAAACATCCTGCGAGGCTCTCTGAGTGTACTCCAAACTCACAGAGCGGAATTCTACTCATGCTGGTTGATTCTAGTCCCGTTTTTGATATATCAGCAGTATGCTGGTAATCTAAGCCTCTTCTGGTTCCCGGGTAAACAGGTTTTACCCATTTAATGAACTCTTATCGTTTCTTTGGCTTTACTGAACTTTTATCTTTTTCTACTATTGAACTTCATGCTTTTAAATTCTCCCAACCCACCAGGTAATGCTGATTTCATCTCATTCTTCCCTCTTCACAATTTTCCATCTTCAACATTGGTAGCTACGAATGCCCTGTTTGGTGGATATTCCGCCCTCCGCTTCCGCTTTCTCTCAGCATGAATCTCCAACCGGACTAAAAAGACCCCCAATTCCGCATCGGCATGATTCTTCCTGCGTTGTCCTCCTCTTTGAAGCCAAAGCCAGCTGGAAACGGCAATGCTCACCCTCTGTCCAACCAACTCAAACACGACGTCCGTTGTGAGGTTGTTCGGAATCCAAAGTATATCGGTGCAGTGAGGGCACAGAACTGCTACACCCATTCTGGTGGTCCAAACGCAACTATCTTTGTCACACCATCGAGAGGGCTTGGGTCCTCTCATCGCCTTCCTTGCAAATGCGAAAAAGTTACTCACTCAGGCCCAGCAGCAACCTGGTTAAAATCTTTGTTCTGATCGTTGACGTGAATTTAGAGCCCTTGGTGTTCTGCACATTGAGCTCGTCTTGTCGGTAAATTCACTTGATTTCTTTATAATGCCTACTTGATCCGACGTATCAGCAACAGTTTCTCACCCAAATGGCTTTCAATTATAGCCCTATCAAGCAAAAATCCAGTAAGTCCTCCCATTTTAGTGCACACCACGATTCTGGGATGCAAACCGCCATTTCTCCCCGCCACGAATATCCCCACGTCACTACCCATATTCGAACCCTTATTATTAACTCAGCTACTCGAGGCCACCTATTGTCAGCAACCGTTTTCAGTCCCAGCTCAAATCGGTTGACTTTCTCACTAAAGGGTCTACTTGGCCTCATTGCTTAAGCAGTTTGGATTCCACAAACTGAATATTCTCGTCACCCACAAATATTGCGTTCCCCTTCATGGAATTGTCGCCCACCTTCTTCAAATTATAATGACCTGACAATAGATCAATTGACCTGCTTCCAACAAGTTTGGAAACAAACCCATTTTAGTCAAATTAGTTACTTTGAAAAGTTAATATTTGAAGTTGATGTGTGTGGTGAAAAATTGCAAGGAGCATCCGCGGTGACATCTGCTAAGTATTGGGATCCAGGTAACGCCAGACTTACTAGAAAATTGAAACAAAAAACCCTTCCCATAGCGCTTTTTGTGCGCGACCGTAAAGCCTGTTGGCTGACCGTTACACTCTCCCTTTTGTTTTTAAAGGGCCTAAAACTGACAACCTTGACATATGACCTTGATGCGGTCTTCTGATTATTTAGACAAGGAAGGCCCTGCCTCACAAGGTTAAGACGCCAGAGGACCGTAAACCTGCATCCATCGCTTGTCAGCTCCATCCTGGATATCAGTGTAGATATCCAGTAAACAACCATGAGGACCTTCATTTAAGTGGTGCTCTAATGCAGGTATCAACGTCAGAAATTTCATCAGCCCTGGAAACACCAGCGGGACACAAAGGCGCATGGCTTGCAAGTCATCAAACTTTCGCGCTTGAAATCCACAACAAAAATTACAAAATAATTTCAATCCGGCCACGGACTGTTCGCACAATGGAATCGATTTTTCGAAAGCTACGAGGTTTTCAGGGTTGCCACTTCATAGTGTAGAATGTCTATGTATAATGTACATGTACATGCATTATGCCTACCTACCTACATTAATGATTTGTTTAAGTGTGCGAATCTTCAAGGTCAATAAACACTGCGGACTGTGAATACGCTACCTAATGTGATAAGAAATCGCGAATAG
>SJOL01008805.1:238493-305850 GCA_004794785.1 Opisthorchis felineus
TGCTGCATTTGTAGTAAATCCATTCGTAACGCAGAACAGCGTTGGTGCTCCAATTACTGGAGGAACGCACAAATACCACATAATTATCCTTCATTTATTGATTTAACGCCTTCGCGAATTCCGTGAAGGATGAAAAGGATACAGCCCCAAATTTCTCAACAAACGCGTGTGAAGCCACTTCTGAAGCCATAGCACAGCAAGTTCAAAGTCAAATGTGCGCCAAAAAATTTGAACACAGATCAATTAAAACAAATTGCTTAAAAATGAAGGCAGATTAGTGTGATTTTTGGTCTGAGCACATATGCAACAAAATGCCACACTTTGGCTCAAAAAGTTTTATTCCACCCACAAAGGTTTTGCAGGAAGATGCATTGTGCTTCCAGGGCGCGGCGTCAATCCGAGCACATTTTTAAACAATTCAAAAAATTTGTATCGTAAGCTCTCTGGCTTGAGTATGCGTGTGCAAATACGCTACACTAAAACGCGAACTATCTTTTTTTCAGCACTATGCCGCTGGAGAAAATTGAGCATGCTAGATAAGAATCGAGGAGCAATTGTGAATGACCTAGTTTCAAGATCATTCAAGCAGCCCTGGTGGATTCACCTGCTTACTCATTTTTCAGCTTTTTTCTATTCTCCTTCGTGCCGCCAACAATTAACCATACAACAACCCTTAATTGGGCGGAAGTAAAACCTTGTCGTTTGGGGAAGATATGTTTGTGACATTCGGACATCGAAATGAGCCCTCCCGAAAGTATCCCACCAGCCTGTGATGATCCTGAGATAGCGTCACTATCTTATGCTTACACCAATTCACAGGGCAACTGCGTAACTGCAGTGATGCGTCAATTACTGAACACTGAACAAAGCCCATTGACATGGCCATCCAAACATCCGGAGTTAGCTGAGTTACACTTCGGTGTTCGTGGTTAACTGCCGCCTCAGCGTTTGAGACGCATGTCGAAGGGCTAGCCTTCCTAACGTGAGCTACTTATCCATGCCACTGGTCCCATTTTTGGTCAACATTCTCCGCGTGGAGCGGTACAGTCAACCTTATCAGGCATATGCAAGTTTCCCCACACCGTTGTAGCCGAATAAAAATCTATGCTTGAAAAAGTAGCATTTTCCTGCATACATGCTCGAACTCAAAAACGCCAAAACCAGCCATACCTTTGTTGGAATTAGTTTCAGTTAACCCCCTCTTATAATTTTCGGCGCGATTTCACTTTTACAGTTGCACTGCTATGACTCGGCAAGTTGTGGGTTTGTCTTCAGATATGCTTGTTTAGAATTTGGTAGCTGTCCGGTTTTTATCCTTCACGGCACCTGAGGAGACCCTAAATGAATACATGAGGGGTGATTATGTGGTAGTTGTGCATGCAGTGGGTAAGAAAGCGCCAACGCTGTTTTGCGTTACGATCAGGTGTACTACATGCGTAGCTGGTGCCCACCAAAACCAAGTGAAACTTGAGGGCTCAGAGGGAGCTAGTAAGTTAGATGCATTTGATGATAACATACAGTACGCGAAGCACCGGGCGCCTAGCCCGGTTTCGTCTGAGGAGGCCCGGAAAACGTCAGTCACCCCTTACCATCTTGAGCATAATCTAGGGGTGACCCAGTATTTGTACGACCAACTTCCTGTAAACCGTCGGCTAACCGAGAAGTTGTGCAGCTTCAGGGCCCTGCTGAAGTACGCAATTTTATAGTGTAAAGTTCTTTCTGCAATTGAATTCGGCAAGGTCCTTGGGCTTACACAACTACCGCCGGAAATGTCGACCCGCTCTATCGAGTAAGTGGTGAACATTTGGGTCCCATTGTGGCAGATGATATGCTTTTTCCACTGGCGAAGCTTCACGAGTCCGGACGGGTGCTCGTGTTGCAGTCAACGGGGGGTATTTTGGCCACATATGCCCCCCCCCGATTGCAGCAGACACTTCCCAGAGTCCGTAAATGTCTATGGAACACACGCAATCAACCAGGTCAGGTGTCTTTATAAAGCGACCAATGTATAGCTCACCAACGCTAGATCTGGAATTTCTTGATCACAAGTGGCACGTGTACCGGCAGTCCGTTATGGAAAGCGTGCGTTGTGTTCCCATATGTAAGCTGTTCAGCTTGTTCACGGAGAAGCTGAGCGAACAGCATCAAGTGAAGACGTTCATCGTGGACAAACTGGCTTCACAAAAGCGGGCGGCTAGAGTCGTGTTCGGTTGCGATGTTATGCTGTGCCACGTTCATATACGCAAAGCTATTAGGAAGCACTTACGTATCATATCCATACCATATCATATCATATCCGTATCATATCTGCACGCTGTGTGCTGGGGACCTCCATGCTTGTCCTCATCATTGTTGCTGTCTAGCCCCCGGCCCCAGACAAAAGCGTGAGGGTTTTGTCGCGAAACGGTCCGCAAAGAAGCCGTGCCATGACGTTTCACAAATCTACAGAGGCACAGAATCCTAGCAAAATGTGTCCCGGAGTTCTGTGTGCATCCGCATCTTCGCCACCGCGGAGGAACAAATTGAAAGCCCTGGGTTCGTAGCATAATACCAGTACCAGTGCTTCAGAGCTCCAGTTGCAAGATAGAGACGATGAAGAATTAATCTTAACAAAAAATGCGAGCGCTCCCCACCGCTTGTAGGGGCCAACTACCAGGCCACCGCTGCAATCTTCATGTGCCAGTAGAGCTACGCTCGTATTTTGGTGAGGTAAGCGAAAGTCTGATCTGGCTGCGTGATCAATCAACTCTAGTTTCACCGTTGATCAGATTCCAGTCTGTTCGTTTTGCTGAGGCATTATGCATTCCGCGTAAGACCCGTATTTCTTGAGACCTAATATTCAGTAGACATCAGACGCAAGATATAACGCAATGCAAAGCAGCACTTACAAGGAACATCTTGTGGACACGGTTCTACGAAGCTATTACCGGTAAAGTGCCCACTGTGTGAATTAAGTATTGCTATCAGCTTATCAACCACTTAACTCATTATGATAATTCGACAACCTAATATCTTCTCTTTTCAGGACTTCAGTGACTCACTAAATAGTATGCACCAAGAAAGCCGTACTTTTCCGGCCATTGCGTGTACGACCATCAAAATACCTAATAAAATTCAGCTTTTCATCCCATCCAAGTCGAACAAATGGCTTTCCCACTCGGGATGGTTGGGCGCCTGTTGGTCACCCTGGTGAACCAGGTTCGTTTAGCAGTCCGTTATGATTGAAGTACGGTGCTTTCCGCCAGTTGATTAGGCATCGTGAGCCCATAGCCGCATGTCATTCGCGTACGTGAGCTAGATTCCCATTGCTGTATTGCGCACGTGACGACAACCTCGTTGGGCAATTTCGACCAACAGTTGCTGGTTTCTCCTTGACTTAAGGCAGGATTAAGCGGTTGGCATCATAAGTAGCATCTCACCGTGTGCAAACCGGGCTTCAAACGATCTGGCAACTCCCCGTGCCAGCTACGAGAAGCCTGTAATTTTTCGCCACTTGTAGTAGAAAGTTCTGTTGCCAGTAAACAAGGGCCGAATTATTCCAAGGCAGTATCAGGCAGCTTACAAGAAAACTCGACCTACCGGCATAGGTCATCTATTATTGATGGCACTATTTACAACTTTTATCCATTTAATGGAATATTTTATTTTATTTCATTTTTCTGCATATTTTTTATTATAGTTCATTTACATGAGAGGCTTACGCTCTTCAAACCTCGTACGAGTTGTCCGAAGTTCATGCGTATTCCTATCACGATGATTACTCAGAACAACACTTCTCGAGGTGGGATAGGCTTCCGCATCCATCTTTTTGAGCAGAGAATTCCAGAAAAAAATAGATATAGGAGTGGTCCTCTTGCCAGTTTTGTTTCACTGCGCGTACTGTTGGCTGCAGCAAGTTTTACAAATTATTATGGCCGCGAAATTACCTGCGGCCTCTGTCCATATTAAGCGATTCACATTATCCAGGATGTTGGAATATTATATTTTATTAAACACCTACACTACTCATAGCCCTTGTAGAAAAACGCATTCAAAATAGACATTTTCAACTATGAAGCGGTAACCTCGAAAAATTTGTAGTCTTTGGGAAATCGTTTTCATTCACTGGATTTCACTTTACTGCGGTACAGTCAGGTTGTAGTGCAAAATTGTCGCTGACATACAGTGTGCCTCCGGTGCTGCTAAATTTCCCAGAATCTGTTTAGTGATCTGGGAAGCAACGACAGATGTGGAGGTCATCGGTGATGCCCAAAATGCCGACTCAAACAGTGCTACAGTCGGACACTTTGCTGGGACCCTGATCAGTTTCATCACTAGTCTCTGAAAGGAGAACCACGGTTTACGTTGTTACTCTACGTGTGATACACCTCAATTTCTGGTTCCGACCGCCTCCTGCCACGTTATTTTCGGGAAAGAAGGTCTATTTATGTGACCCTAAGTTCCTCAGTCACATTTGCCTTTAACATTCACGTATAGCCCTAGTCCCCGCCAAGTGCATTGCCGCACCCATAGCACATTTGTGTGATTTCAACGGAGATCTCCAATGCCAATATATTCAACCCATGCATAAAATCTGAGAGGCATTGTACAGCTGTTTCATCCTTGTTGAGAAGCATCAGCTGCGCACATCCCACGAAACGGACAGTTTTGGACTCGTGACTGCCACTTAACTGTTTCGCCAGTAGTGTGATTATCCCCCCTTTGGACAGTTTGCGGGCACCAATGCAGGTTTTTTCATAAGTACGTTAAGCCGATTTGTCACCGATCACTAACAAGGGTGACTCCCATACTTCGGTATGTATTGACGGTGGGTACAGGTAGGCACAGACTAATTTGTTGAAAGATTCTTCTATGAGATGTTCGTAACGGTATCTGCGGGACGCTGCGTCTCTCGGCTCAGTTGCAGGGTCGCGTTAGCTGTATACCACACCCACCACCAGTTACCGAATTTATCAAGATGATTTTCAAGTCGCGGACAACGCCTTTTCCCAGTCCAGCCTGACCTCAGTGCTATCCTAATATTTTTTGTTCTGAGCAACCTGTATTTCCTCTACCAGCCCCACAGCCAACCTCATCGAGCATGTTTTTATAGGGGTTCCAAGGCGTCGACGTTCACAATTCTTCCTACAAAACACTACTGACCTGGATTAAGACGTTATACAGAAGCGATTTGGGAGGTAACAAAGGATTTCTCGCTGCGATAGATCACTCTATCATCTTTTTATAGAGGTGAGAGAGGCGAAAGAGTAAAATTGTCTCTAAGGAAATGTCAGGATAGACATGCAAACTGAAGCTTCAGCTGAAGAGAGTATCCAGCTTCATAGCACTGGTAATGGTCGGCGAGAAGTCTTCTCAACAATAGTGATTTTCGCGCGCATGGAAAATTTAATTCGACGCCTGGTTGAGGCGAACCACATGCTCATTATCCGCTCTGTAATAGACAATTGTATGTGCTTGCTGAACACAATATTCATCATATGATATTCCTGGTTAGTGTTGACCGTTTTGGTGCATCTCTGTTGCGCCAACCAGTGTTTTCGAGGGATGCCCTGGCAACTAACATTGCGGGGCTGCATTGTCACTACCCTTTGAATGGCTGCAAAAGTCTACATGTCCCATTTCGCCAGGGCTGAAAGCCCTATTTAGAGGTTTTGAATAACTGAAACTGGCGCTATGCGCACCAAAACGCCCTAATGTACTTATATACTTGAAATAACTCCAAGCTCAAGGTCGGATATTATTGCTTTCCCTGCCAGGTATGACTTCTGTTTTTTGTTCTAACGGATTCGAGCACGCCAAAATGGTTAAAAAGTCGAGGTACACCAGGGGCCACACGATAGGAAGCCTGGGTATAACGGGTCTGGGTATTCCGAGACCGCACACCATTAAAACTGCAACAATGCGACTCCGACCCGAAAAGGATTGCCTAGACCTCTGGTTCAGCATACTCAACGCTTTGCGGCCGTCATGACCGCAGGAATGCGACAAACAAATGTTCCTTCCGGAGGGCGTGGGACTCAGCAAGACCATCATCGGGGAAGTTGTACCACTGCAGAAGTCAATGGGTGTAGATGCCATACTCTGAGAAAGCACCCAACAGCAGTCAAACATGCAGCGCCAGTTGGTTGTGGAGGGGGACGATAAAAATGTGATTTGCAAGTTTGTGACTATTATATAATGCCGAGGTAAATGGGCCATTATTCATGCCCGACGTAGCTGACTCGGACTGAAAAACTGGCTCAGTTCGCCACCCATAGAACATTGCGGTGCATCATTCGTCACCATGGTGGAAGCGTCGGCGACGAACAATCGTGGTCTGTGGCCTCCGGTATGACTATGTCGGCAATGGTGTTCGCGTCCGATTTCAGCCACGCAAACGTTTCTTTTAATCAGCGAGTGGACTCCGGTACTTTGAACCCCCTCTGAGTATTCCCCTCAGAGGCTGTAAGCTCTTTGATCCCCTCCTTTTAAAAAAGCAGAGATAGTGTCGAAGTGCTAGTCCACAAGCCGCCTCAGTATTTTCAACAAACTTCGCAACATTCAACAGTCGGCTTGCCTTAAAAAGCCGTCCAAAATTGAGCTTACATAAACTTGGCCTACACCGGACGTCTCTGACGCGCAGACCACGTACCTACATTCGGCCCTGCTCATCCAAATTGTCCTCTCCAACACAACTGTATTTTTGGTCCCGCTGAGTGGGGCCGATTCTCTTCTTGGTATGGTATATCGTTGCACCTTAATTCCTCCGAAAGATGACCTGTTCCTCATATAAACAATTCAGCAGCTTTCCCCAGCTACCACGTTACGCGTTTTTTTGTTGGAAGTTGATTTTATCGCTCCCAGTACCTCCTGGATAGAGTTCCGGATCATCGGTTCTAAGGGAAATTTCCCATCAGCGCTGACCAACGTAGTTCAACATAGCGCTTGGACTCAAAATTTCGTCGCACCCATTAGGAAACGCGCAGGTTAACCGACATCCCTGCTTGATTTGGTTTTGGACACCGAAAGACATTTTGCTGACCGAGTGTTAATTAAGGGTCTTCACTGGAATATTGTGACCACAGTGTGCTGGTTTTTTATTTTATCTGCTACTTGGCCAGGAACAAGAAACCTTAAACACGGACTCGAATTTTCTGCCGTGCATGCCTCTCAGGCCTGTGTAAATTCCTTGACCAGCACAAATTGGGACCAAATTCAATGAAGGAGACATACAGAAACACTTGCCAGATATTTCGCAAAGCTGATCCTGTGTTCATCCCAATGGAACCCACACACGTCCAACAAATCGGAGGCTACCCAATGAATTCGTCGTCCTCTGGGAACAGAAGATAAACTGACATTTCGTAGGATGCGGAACACCTTTGAATCAGAAACACGTCGACGGAAACCGCGAAGACAGACCATGATGCTAGACCTCGCCCAGAAAAATAAAAATGTACCACATAAGTTCCTCTTCTTGAGGAACAGAAACGGGTTATCCACGAGTAACCCAACAGTGGTATCTGAAGCCTACACAGAAAACCGTTCAGGCCTATATTCTGCCCCAGCAAACTCATCATATCCAATCTTGGCAAGATGTATCCGGGAACAGTCTTTAACCAGCTTAATCTTCACGGAGGATGTCCAGTAACTCTTGCGCAAGAAAAATTTTTTCAGCGCGTTGAGGCCAGATAATAAAAATAATGTTTATTCCTAGTTGATGGGTGGCATGCCATCAGACATGACTGTAATAAAAGCATGACCGATGAGATTTGTTGGTTCCCAGGGTTGCGCGGATGTGGGACGGTTTCACAAATAGTATACATATCCGACGCAGACGCTGTCGTGCCCAAACTGCCACGATGGAGATGTGGTGGATATTGAGGGCAGAGAAACGTAGTTATGATGGTCTCACTATATTTTGGGTAAGATATCAAGCTGAAACAAGATCACACAGTTGCAATTTGAAGATAGCGGCCAACAACACAACGGGGGAAGGCAAAACAAAGGCGTCCGGCATGGCACGTTATAAGAAATTTTCAAGTTAAGGAAACTGATGAACCAGGACAACCGATCTGGTGAAGCAGCAGTGTTACAATGATCCTGCCGGTTAATTTGATCTAAAACTGAAAACGACTGCTGAGGCTCCGCGGCTTCGGATGGTTGGGTTTATGGCCAGGGTCACAAAAAGCGTAAGTGAGGTGGGCGAAATAGAGGAATTCGTAACATGGATAAATGGCAGCTGATTTCCTATAGTCGGCGTACAGCGAACCCGTTTAGACTCACCGATGTTGCTGTTGGAGCGGAGTCTGGCGGAAACGTTCCCTGAGTGAGTGAGTTAGTGATAAGGCTTAGGAAGGTCACGAAATGCGAAGAAAATGATCGGATTTATGTGGAGCGCAAATGGGAATTCCAACGAGATGGTTAGATCCGAACAAAGGGTTCAACAGATTAAAACAAACACGTCCCAAATGCGGCTGAGGTCAGATAAAGAATCTGTTCGCAGTTTCAAGCAAAGGAAGGGGTGGGCGAGAGGGCACATTCCGCAGTGGGGAGGGAATAGTTGCAAGTGTGGCATCAGATTTGAAATGGCATTCCCGTGCCATCCTAGCACAACATACTTTGGACTTCTGGACAGTCCCATAACGGACGTCATGTTTGCGGTGATCAGACTGGATCTATGCATTTCTGCGGACAGTGGGATTGTATGGTTTGGCCAAGAAGATCCGCAGAGGAAAATCACAGCCGATGCATGATCTGAGGCATTTTCGGTTCGGTTCAAAGTCTATTTAGATGTAAAGCGCTGACCAGTTGGACTGGACAGCGACCATACAGGGCATTCGAAGGAAGTATTCCGAGGATCGAAGCTGAGGTGGAGGATGCAATGGGATGAGATCAATAATGAGGTCCATCCAGGGATCCTGAAGCGAGCGTCGCCCACATGGGTAAAACGCTTCCACCTAATGTTACGTCCGTCGTTTGACAAAGACAAAAACTCCGCTCTCAGTAATGGAGCAACTGCCACGCCAATCTACAAATCTGGCGACCGCTTATCGATCGGCAGCTACAAGCCTGTCGGACCGGCTAGTAAACTGTGCAAGGTGATGGAAAGCGGACCATCTTAATACACCTTACAACGAAAAACTTGATACCCCCAATGCAGCACGGTTTTTCCCACACAGTTCTTCCGTGACTACAGCCTAACCCAAGCCGAAGACGAAGGACTCATATTGGACGACATATTTTCGACTTTTCAGAAGCATTTAGTAGAGTCCCCTCATGTTTCGCCACTCCACGAACTCGAATCATATTTGATTCACGGAGAACTTCTAAGCCGGTTTAGGGCGTTCTTATCAGACAAAATATTCCGCGTGAGTGTAGGCTTCACCTACTCTGCTTCGGAACCGATCTCCACTGGGGCTTGCTTTTTTGGATCACTTTTCTTTCTGCCTGTGCCAATGACCTTCCAGGTGCGCTATGATGTCCACCTCCACTTTTTGCAGGCGACTTGGAATCCTGGAGTTTCAACGCCGGTGTGCCGCCAGACGGATGTTGAAGCGGCAAAGCGCAGGTCACTGGACCAGCGCTTTCCTCCGGATGACGAAAAGTTATTATGTCGTTCGGAAGAGACTCAGCGAAAGCCCTTGTCGTGCTTGATGAGAATGAACAAAAAGACATCACGAAAATAAGTATCAAATAGAAGTCAGTTATCTGGCTTTCCTCAAACATGTCATTCTCACTTCACCACAATAAATCAGCTCCGAAAACATTCATCGTTCCGCGGATGATTCGGCGCACCTTCCACCATATTACCCTCATCGACTTCAAAACAATTTATGGGGCCTACGTCAGGTTGCTTCTTTAATATCCCAACCATGTTGCCTAATGAGGACGCAAGAAAGACGTGACCCTCACTGAGCGTGTCCCACTTGCCATGAAAATGGTTGCTGACCATAAATCCGTCGATTTTGAAACGCGTCCTGTGGTGGTTGACCTCACTTCCTTGAGTAATGTCGCCTTCAAGGAGACCTGGCGTTCACTTACGTCCGGTTTGAACAAGGTTAGGCAAACCGGTTTTTTCACCGTTGGCCTATCTAACACGCTGTGGGGACATGGAAAGAAGATTTTCACGCTCAGAGCCCACGATTTCAGTAGGCAACATTTTTTTCATTTTGCGTTGATTAACCTTCTGACGCTTATTGAAGCTTTCGCAGGTGGGTCTCGCGCTGGCAAGTTCACTGTCCAGCGCTGTGACTTTAGGCAGCGGTACTACACCGTTTTTCGCTTGTGCGTTTTATATGGAAGGAAGTCGCTTGACACCAAGAGCAAATCTAGCCTGGGAAGCTTGGGCGAAAGCCTCGATTCTGTGTATCAAACCGTGAAATCGTGAATCTACATAGATTCAGAGATTGAACGGTGGTAGAGTCTAATCAAGCCATTAAACCGGGGCGGGTGGTCGAAGGAAGACTGTTCAGGACACCCCAGTATCGTAAGGAATTTGTGGGGTGTAGATCAGCGCTCATCGCGTATGACTTACGAATGCTGACTAGTTGGGCCGCCATATGCATCATCCCGCGCTTGTTTTTCCGCATGCTGGGCAAGTGCTCGAAAAGGCATCCAACTAAACATGGTGTGGCCCCACCATAGTGCTGGCTACAAGTATCTTGCCAACATAGCTGAAGAATATATTGAAGCAGCAAAAGTCCTCATTTATGAGGCTCTGAATGCTTTATGCGGCTCCTGAAAGCCTGCAGGCCGTCCGGGTGAGTTTGAAAAAAATTGTAAATGTCCAAACGACGTCAAACTTCGAGATGCCGGACCAGAAAGTAGAGTCGCGTCGTAAAAGCGAACAGAAGGAAACGGTCGTTTGAAGACGGAATCTTCTTGTCAAACTATAGGCGCACAAGCTTGGGTTGCTTTAGTGTTGTTTTAAAGGTGCCGTACTTGATGCATGGTTTCGTCTCACATGTCACAAGCTTACTCTGAAATCAAAAGCCCCTACTGGGTTTTAGGAAATTCGCGCTCTGATTGCAGTAAACACGCCGACAGCGTTCACTCAGTTGTGCCTTTTTTGACACTGGAACAAAAGACTCCATACCCTGTTAACGCCAACTATGCCCGATTTTATGTGAACTTCACATGTTTCCATAATGTATCACAGACAGCTACATGGTGTAAACATAAAATATGCCACGCACAAATGGTACATCCAGTGTAATTTATCAAGTGTAGTAATCCCTCATATTCTAAGCACCATTAATCCAGTAGCACACAAATAGGGAAGCCAAAGACGACTCGTCTATGTCAAAGCAAACAGCCATACTCATCGTAGTGCTCTCAGTGGGCTGACCCCAAATGATAAGAAATCGCGACCCCTTATCTTCTGCTGACCCATCCAAATCCGAATGGGAGAACGGCGACTTCTAATTCGAGTCTAGCGGGCTCATTTGGGATATCTGTATGTACGTCTTTTCAGGTTGTCAGAAGGTGTTGTTTAAACCAACCAAACGTCTTGACCTTCAGTAACCTCATGAATTTTGATTCCAAGGCCATTCTTGTTATGCGGTTTGCGTTGCCTTGCCTGTATGCTTGGTGTTCATATATTGTGGATTCATGCAAATACATGGACGTATAGGCCGGAAATAAATTCACGCGGAGTTTGTAGTTCCTGATTTTCACGGAAATAGCTTACAAGACATCTGTGTCCATTCATGATAGGACATGCCAGAAGGTGCCAATCGTCGACTCAGTAATGCTTCCGGTCACAGTAATGAAAAGCAAATTCACCAGAAGACTGAGAATCGAAGTGAGTGTATGAGAGAATCACTTCTATCTGACTGGTAATATTTTTCCTTTGAGAAACTGTATATGGAAAAAAGTCACGTTCCACCTAAAAGAGGCTTCGTGTCCACTAGCGTAATAATAATAATCGTTCAGCTGTAACACCCTTTCGGTGCCTAGCTGCCATGCCACCCGGAGTAAGCACGAGGGCTAAAATACGGCCAGGTTACCCAAACCTAGACAGGAGAAGTCGAGATGCAGTGGTGGGGTTCGAACCACGAACCTTCTGGCCGATAACTTCGCGCTCTAAAGACGGGGCCATCTCGCCACCCAATTAGCGTACCGCAGAGGTCGGGGATGGAGCCTTTTGCCTTCCTTAACTTCACTGAAAGCCTAACCGCTTGTATGAACGTCAAGCCAACTGGTTGCCGGTGCCCTGACTCTCTGACGAACGATCTGCAATCGTCACGGACAGACCCAGGCGCAGCCTTCAGCGGATCGTTCGTAAACCGCGAAACGTCTAACATTGAGAAGTGTTATGTCTTCTCTGTTGTTCCAGCCCCTACCCCGCCCTTTGGGCCCACACACTCTTCAACAGAATCTGTGAATCCAGGGAAGGATCGTACAACAATCTATGCAACAGACTGTGGGTTTCAGAAAGCAGTAAAAACAACAGAAAAAATGCAAGGCTTCCACGATTCGCTTCGAGGCACTGGAAGGACGGCCACTGTCACCCTATATTCAACGCTATATCAGGCCACATGTTGAATATGCAGTTCAGTCGTGGAATCTGTGGCTCGAGCATCCTCATCATCATCGACAGCATGACATCAGTGTTCAACACCGACGCTTCACTGCCGTATATGGTATAAAGCGACCATGAACTGCTGTAACTTGAAGTGTCGCATCCCATATTTCTCCCAGAGCCTCAAAACCCACCACTTGATAGGACCTATCATCCCTCGAACTGTACTCCGTGGCCTATAGGAATTTGTGGTTTGTCCCTATGTTCGTCTAACAAATACTGATCATTCCTGTCACCAGCTGGTTAGTCTTAATAACATCAGGAGCATCGAAGGCCACGAACCAATTTTCTTCCAGCACAGTCTTCTGGATTACCCACACTTTCTACTGCTAACTTTACCGTACTTGGAACTACCCACCTACACACGTTCCTGTCCCAACAGTAAGCTGTCGAGTGTCGGCTAGAACTACACCCACAAGGGTGTACTGCACTGTCGATTAACTCTGCTAGAGGCACCAATAATATCCCAACCCATTCTACCGTACGTTGTGGGGCATGAGAAACCTAACTTGTTACCCCGCACGATCCTTTGAGTCTTATGACATTTTAGGTTGCTTGATCACAGACTGAACGCTATTATAGTGTACGTAACTAACGTTTATTGCTCCAGTCTGCATCTATTCCTTGTGTCAGCAACTCAAGCTGAGTGAATGTTGGGTTTCCTGTGTAGATGACTGGTTGAGAGCATTTCTGTTAGACTGGTCAGACAGACCGTAGTGCAATCACTCCAAAATTTGCATCATGAAGGCTCTGAAAGCTGTTTGACTGTTGTAGAAACAACTGTCTACGGAGTTCCTTGTCGTTTACATTGATGAACCCTTGAACTGTCCCTTTTTATCGTGATGGTGGAATGGAAATTCTGTGAACAAATAATATTAGTAAATAATCTTTCAGCCGTAACATCCCTCCGATGCCTCGCCGCCATGCCACACGAACTAAACACGAGGGCTAAGATACTACCAGGTTGCCCAGGCGTAGACAAGCAGCCTAGATGGAAAGATTCGGTCCGAACCATGACCTTCCAGCAAGTAAATTTGTGCCTTTACCACTTAGCTATCTCGTACTCCAGTCGAGTCACGTTTACTGTTATTTCTCTCTTCTAATATACTGTGCTTTTTATACCATGCACCAAGTGTCCGCTTCGGTAGTAGCTTCCCTGACTGCATTAAAATCAAATGAACAAAACCGGAAAAAAACGTTATTGGGCTCATAACGTGCACGAGACATAAACAGACGCCAGCAGTTAACGAAGCTAAGAAAGCGCCAAATTTAATCGTTCCGACAGGTACAGCCTGCTAACAGGGCCTGATGCCAGAGTTGTCACTCAGTCAAGGCAAAGGAGAGAATCACATCTCAGTTCGCATTTAATTGCGTTCGTGGTTACGGCGTGGGTTAGAGGCCCTTCTAGAAGTTCCCAAACATGCACAAAATTTCAGTGTGATTCTAGCTCCCGATGAAGATGTCATTTAATTATGGATTAACGAAATCCAGCCCACGATTGCCGGTCACTGAACCATATGAGTGTGTGAGACGGGTTACTCAGTCCAAGTGGCATCCGGGGAAATTTGTTAGGGTCAAACAGTACTGCCACCTGCCTCTACATCCTGAGCTGACAGGCACACTGAAGCCGGTGTCCGTTGTCAGCGCCCCGGTGAGGTAGGTTTGTGGTACCAGGCGCCTCTCAGGAATATTGACCTGATAGAGAGCCCCGTGGTCCCCACACATGCCACTCTTTGGAGTTTTTTAGGGCATGTGCAGGAGCGAGACCTACGGATGATTCCGGACTCCAGTAGCCAACCGGGTTCAATTATAGCTGCGCGAATTCTTTCCTATATAAGGCGTTAGGGTGGCGCGTAGATGAACGGACATTTCGTGAAGTTAGAGTGAGCCCACTCTCGACACACTATTGATGGATAGTTTTTTGGTTTCCTAAGCTCGAATGCAAGACTCATGCACGGTACTCAAACTTGCGACACCTTCGTAATCTAAACGAACTTCAGATGATTCTGCATCTGCTGCTGGGTTAAGTGTAATCGGCATAGTTCTCAATTCCCTAGCTGAGACTTTCTTACGTGACTGGACCCGGTGAATAATCTCCTCCACAAGAAACGCACCAGCCAAAATAGTGTTCATTCTTTATTTGTAGCTTCTAAATGTGCGCCAACCAACTGTGAGTCTGATTCTGGAATTAACAGCTCTCCTATTCAGCATGAAGCGTTCAGATGTTCTAGTCGCCGGCAGTCACCCAGTTTGTCGGAGCCGCAACTTGAGGGCATGTGTAGCTGGGATTCAAAAATCAGTCACAATGGTGATCGCCTTCTGCAGGTCAATACTGAATGTCAGTTCTTCTTCAGTTGAAAAAATGATAATAATCCTTCAGCTGTATCACCCTTTGGAACCCGGCCTCTGCATCTCGACTTCTGTCGAGGCTTGGGCAACTTTGCAGTATCCCAACCCTCGTGCTTCCTTCGGGTGGCATGGCATCTAGGCACCGAAAGGGTGCTGCAGCTGAACGTTTTTTTTGTAACACCCTTTCATTGCCTAGCTGCCATGCTACACAAGGGAGATACTGCCGGGTTGCCCAAGCCGGAATGCAGAGGCTGGGTTCGAACCACGTACCTTCTGGTCAGTAAGCTCACGCCTCAATATTTTCTACTGGATTCAGATGCAGTAAACTGCTACCTGGGGTCCCCCTACTGATGGACGACCATGCAGCCAGCTTAACCACAGCCGTTGGCATGCGGTGTTTAGACTGTATAAACCTTCGGACTTTCTGATCCGCTCGCTACGGTTCAGATCATACAATTTTCTGGTGTAACTTTTCGTTAAATTTCCCGGGGATACCTTGGAAAGAAACACCTCGTTTGACCATCGGCGAACTTTCTGATTCACAATCTTATCAAACCTGTGTGAGGCTTTAGAACCCATATCCTCAAGAGAGGCCAGTCGTAATTGGGGGCGAGACAAGCATCACCATCGTGGAGGCAAGGAGGCACATTAAATATGCACTGAATTTCAGAAGTCGCTGTCCCTCCTTGATGTGATACGTCATACTCCTTCGAACGCTGCGCATAATTCAGTCTGAAGGGCTATTACATGTCAGTTCAAGCATAATCTGCTTGTAGATAGAGAAAACCTTTGGTTTCCGGATGCCGAGGGAGCTTTTGCATCTGGAAGTGTTCGGAAACCTCTTATCTAATACACAGCGGGATAAAAGTGGCTGTTAATGGGGTCGTCAAAGATAATGTCGGAATTTCAATATACAGTTGGGACCAGCGTCGTGGCCACTGGTTGAACATTTCGGACTACATTTGAGTTGATCGTCTGCCTCCTGTACTCATGTTTTTCGCTTGACCCGCTCAGCTCCAGTCGTGGTTTTGAGTTCGTACCTCCCTTCAGTTTCTGAAGTCCTATTATGCCTTTCTGCTTTGTAGCGCCATCGCGCTTCAGGGCCAGATAAACTCCCACTAGTTTTGTTCAAAGACGGTAGTAAGTCTTTGTGTTTTGCCTTGGTCAGGTTGTTTAAACTAGTTTATAGAACAAGAATGCGTTCCTACAACCCGAGTCCAATCATCCATGTCCATTTCAAAATAGTTACCCGAAGTGACTTCTCCAGTCGTAGGATTATAAGTCTTGTTTCTGTTGTGATACGACTACCAGTCTCAATAACACTGTGACGTCTGACCCCATCACTTGGGACTCAAGCTCAAGAGTACCATACGGGATTTCAACCAAACCGTGAGTTCACTGACCTTATCTGTCCTCTACGCCATGTGCTTCAGCAGTGTCAAACACATCACCAACCAACGGTGGGGATTCTCCCTGACTTCAAAGTTTTTCCTCCTGATTGGCCAAAGGGAAATGTCCTCAAAGTTTGAATATCCTCATTTCGTTTGCTCCCATAATGCTGGTCGCGTCAAGGTTTACAACAATATATCAAAAAGCCCCCACAGCTGATAGAGTTCTCCAAGGACGTCTCTTTTTGACGTCAGACGTCAGACCATGCCCTGCTTCGTGTCCATATTGCAGCTCGTTTATCAGAGGCCAAACAGAAAAACTTGCCAATATGATCTTCACTGCCTGTCGGATACGGTCGTCAAAGAGGTCCGTCAGCAGAAGTTATCTAGGGAGCTAAAAAATGCAAAACAAATCGGCTGGCCAAATGGAAATTGTGGCACTTGATTGTGTACGTCCAAGAACAAAGCCATGGCCTATTTCAAGTTGGATCTCATAGTGATCCAGTTCCAGGAATGAGGCACAGAAGACGATCCCCCGGGGTCGGCAACAAGATTCAGCCAAAAGCTCGACTGGCACTCTCAAGACTGATTTGGGAAATGAGTGACCAAGGAAATCCAATGGAACAGATGAAATATACAATCTCCTAACCATCAGCTTCACAGTTGGGCTTGAGCCGCTCAATTCCAGCACATAAAACCAAACCTCTGAAAAGAAACGAACACCTGGTCCAGGCTGTCCTTTTGTCATCCTTAAGCCTGAAAAAAAAACTCGCACATATCATTTGAAGAGTGAATGATAAATATCCACTACCGTTCTATCTTTAAAGATGTTGTCTGAATGTAAGAGTCCACGAGTGTGGTCATTGTCGCTTCTAATTTACTCATGAGTGTCAACCAGCGCATGCTTTATCAGCACCTGCAAGGAACTAGTGCAGTTCAGTTTTTCAGCTAAAAATCACGTGCCGAAGTGTAGTAGTCCCAGCTACTACGGCTTCGTTCACCGAGGATAAGCAGAATAAGGGAATGAGCGCCACGTGTTGGCGGCCGTGGCCTAATCAGTTTGTTGATGTCAAATGGTTCTATTTGTTCAGCATGACGGACTGAGATCTACACAATGAAAACCGCCATTGGCTGAGTGACACATCCATATCTGCCAGGGTCACTATTCATTGGTCTGTTTCGTCCCGAGGTCTCCATCCAAGAAGCCGTCAGTTACTAAAACGACTCTCTAGGCTTGGGCAACCTGGCAGTATCCTAGCCCTCGTGCTTCCTTCTGGTGGCATGGCAGTTAGGCACCGAAAGGGTGCTACAGCTGAACAATTTTTTTAAAACGACTGATTTGACAAGGAAGGACTTTCATGCTTCGCTGCCAAGTCATGGAATGACCGCCCCTGGGTCATCTCCATCCGATACATGGCTGGGCGATGAGGTTTCTACTAGGTAAGCGGTCCTCTGACATATGAAGTAACCAGTATAGCCTGTGGAGTGCGACTAGCTGATCTATCCAAGGAGAGGAACCTTTCCCGAAAACCATCTGGCACACAATTACTGATCTGATATCCCACTAGACCTGTACAACTCTTCGGAAGCATCGGTGGTGAGACAGATTTCTCGAAAATCTGCACGAAGTGGTCGTACAATAGTCATATTTTCACTCCGTCATGAAAACTAAGCGGGGTTCCGTCCGGGTTGTGGATACGTCCATTACCTTTGTTAAAAAATCTTCACCTTGCGACAACTTGTCGAACGCCAGTACGCATACATAAGGCAAATGAACGTTTTGTTCTTAGATCCAGGGACAATCATTGACCCAGGCCATCCCACTTCTTTGTGGTGATATCTCTCCTTCGAAGCTATCCTAAACACTCATCACCCCTCTCTCTGTACTCAAATAGCCGTAGTCTCGTGCGTCCACTGAGAGTTTCCCCCTGGGTTCATCGCCAAAAGTGTTCTTCGTGGCTACCGCTTGTCACTTTTCATCTTCAACCTCGTAATCAAATTACTTGTCCCTGAAATGCCTGCTAGGTCTTCTGTCACGAGTGTGGTACTTCTTTCATAGGAAAACCTTAAAGACCTGGAGTATGTGGACGATATTGCGCTATTCGGTTCATATTGCATCCGGATAGAAAATATACTGAATTATCTAAGCAATGTTACGATGCAATTTTATGTGTTCTTCAAAGTGCTATTTGAAAAATTGGACGAGTGTACCGCCAAAGCTGGTCATACCATCACACCCACTGAAAATTTAGTTAGTTATACGGGTAGTTGAATCACTTCGGATAGCAGCACTGCTGGCGAGGAAAATACTAGAATCATTAGAACCTGTTCTGCTTTCCCCCAACTTATGCACTTCTGAAGTCGACGTGATATCAGTCTATCGGTGAAAGGCAGGGTCTACAACATGGCGCTGCGTCAAGTGTTGCTCTCGGTTGTGAAGCTTGGGTAACTGTACGCTGGATACAAAGGAATACTGCTTGGATTTAGTTATCGGTGCCTTCGGAGCATTGTACACGTCGTGAGAACATTGGATTGGTAATGACAAAGTGCGAATAACAGTTTTTGGTTACAATTAGGGCGTTTGCCCAACTACGCTGGCTTGGCCACGCGGTTCGTGTGCCAAGTGATAGATGACCTCGCCGTGCGTTGTTCTTTGAAATCAGGAAGGTGGGCAACGTATGAACTAGAAACGAGCGCCGGGGATAGTCGGCTACCCTGGTGCAGGTCGTATGCAAGGCTGGAATATCAGTGACCCACGAACAGTAACCCCCCACATAGCCATGTCACACGATAGGTGGTGCCATTGTGTCTGCTGTCCTGTTTTTCATTGTAACTCACGATTGTTCCCTTATTATTCATTCTGTGTACCCTCTTATCCTACGCTATCCACGGCGTCCCCAACTGTTATCACACTGAAGTGGATTAACTTACTGAATTGGTAAATGGGCTTCCCAGCAGCGAACCTTCACCACTCATGTTTGAGATACCATCTGTCGTTGGTTTTGAGCTGGCCAGTGGCGTTCTCCAGGGCCTAGCTTTCGGACCACTGCTGTTTATGTTATATGCCAGCCTCGTCCTGGTTATGATGTATGGCAGAAGCCGCGGTGTTTGTAGAAGTGAGCTCTGGGTAACTCTGCTAACTAGTTTATATCACACAAGGATTTGCCCTAGTGAAAACGAACTGCAGACATTCTACTGCTGAAGAATTCACTCAACCAAGCCAGTGCTGCACCCGCAATAGGTGGGTGTCAGTGGTCTCCCACTGTCCAGAAGCTCGCTTAATTTTGCTGACGAGGGAACATATCCATGCAGCACCACAACTGGACCTAACCTACGATTTTAGTGGGAATAACAATGGAAGCTGCCTTCGAACCACTGAAAACATGCACACCCATATGGCGGTCTGATAGGGCGACAGTGAATCGTTGTGTAATTTGTGATGGGTTATAAACAACAGAAAGTGCATGCAATTTGAATGTATTATAATCCATCTGTTTAAGGTCTCGGACAGCACCACCCATTGATATGGTTCCACATCAAGAGTAACGGGAACATTGAAACTTTCGCTTTGCACTTTTCCACACACGGCTTCATTACAGAGAACCCATGGCAGATAAATTCCAGGGGTCTCAACCCAATTTCTCTATCCTGCGTCCTACAACCATACTTTGCAGTCTAGTCGAGGTTCGTGATGCGGGAGATTTTTTTGTTTCTGTCCGATGGATATGTCACATCATAGGTAGTTGGCAGGAAACGTTATCGTGAGCTTTTCCTTGAGGAGGGCCTTTCAGGGTGTCTGTGTGCTATGCACTTTATCCATCTAACTGTCGACTTCCCAATATCCTTTCTCACGTTTTATCGATGCTTGGAAAACATCATGTTTTAGGTTCTGATGGTATGTTGTGTAGACTGTATCGTGGGATAGGCTCCATCTTTGCAGATGGCATGAAAAAAATACAGACCCACTGTTAATCCTTTGGTTCTCCAGCACCAGACCGTCATCGAAGCTGCATCTTCATCCTCCAGAAAACAGGGGCATGGTGGGATATTCGGTCATCCGTCGTACGAAGAATGTGATTGAGTCGGCGCACCAGGTCTGGCCGCATCTTATCCTCTAGCGGATGAGCTTTCGTTTTTTTTGCCAAAAACTCTTCATCACGCTTAAGTATTGCTACCTGTGTGTTCCTACGACAGGTGTATAACGTTTTCAGGATATCGGTGTTTCTGGATCGGCAGTTTACTTTCGTCTTCAACACACAGTGGCAATGCGTCACAGCCATAAAATATTGCTGGACACACTGTAGCGTTGTAGACCCTGTCCCAGTGTTAAGTTGTAGCCATAAGTGACGGGTGAGTAGAAATCAGAGCGGGCCTTTAAATTCATGAAGCTCATCTCACTAGCAATGCTGTCATTTGAAGAGGTGATTACAAACATAAAAATACAAGCGTTATATGTAGAAGGATTTACGGGAGAACATTAAAAAAGGAATAAAATGATCCACTCAAAGTTCCAGTTAGGCTATATAATCTCCAAGGTAAGAATCTTTGGCACGGAAAGACACGTGTAAAGACCAGCAGCTGAAGAAAGAACAATGTTCGATGCTCCTCAGGGCGCAGTAAGCACTAGCCCGCTCAAGACTCACAAGTCAGTCATACTGGGTCAGGTGTGAAAGTTAGTGGCAATAATGATTACTCAACGCCACATAACACAGAAATGTCGTAGGTACGTAGACAGCCCAAAATTGTACGAGCGCGAATTTACTGACCGGAAGGTCCGTGGTTCGAACCCGACCTCCGCCTCTCGAATTCCCCTGTCTAGGCTTGGGCAACCTGGCAGTATCCCAGCCCTCCTGTTTCCTTTGGGTGGCATGGCAGCTAGACACCCAAAAAATGTTACAGCTGAACGATCTTTTTAGCCCAAAATGATGGACAAGCACAAGTCACTGGCCTTAAGAAGTCCTATTCCAACAACAGGCTTGGCGGATTGAGAAAAGCAGATATCTCCATATGAAATGCCCATTGGTTGGTGAACCCAAAAGTCAGCATCACAATCTATGGCACGTAGGGCTGAGATGATGGCGAGGAAACAATCACCCGCACCATACTTCTGGTTCTTCTCATTCCACACAGTCACTCCGCACCCATCCGAGACTATACCTACGTCTAGCACAGTTGCTTGGCGCTCCCGAGCAACTATTAGGTCAGGCTTAATGGAAGGCGTTAACGTAGGTGCTCTCAACTCCTCGAATACGCTGTATCACAGGCAATGGAACGTTTTGCTAGTGCCCTAGGAACCCGATTATGACGAGCACATCTAGCATCATGTGTAGTTCAGCCCTACTTGAGAATATGCACCAAACTCTCCGGTTGACCACAGTTTCCACGACAGAAAAGCGTCTGGCCACCATGACCACACTGGGCGCCTTGGCTGTTCAGCTGTAGCACACTTTCGGTGCCTAACTGCCATGTCACCAGAAGGAAGCACGAGGGCTGGGATACTGTCAGGTTGCCCAAGCCTAGACAGGGGAATTCGAGAGGCGGAGGTCGGGTTCGAACCAAGCACCCTCCTGTCAGTAAATTCGCGCTCTTACCACTGAGCCATCACGCACCTTGGACTCTGACCGGAAGGCTGATATCCCAAACAACCTTGCCAAATGCAAGATCATTAACCACATTTCGTAGTACTCAGCACTGTGTAGATAGTAGCTTTTTCGTATGCACTTTCCACTGTATCAGGATGGTTGCACTCATATTTGAGTTACCGACTCCCGCCACTTCTCTCGGCTTGTTTGATCCATATCGGACAGTATTCTATTGGCTGGTTGTAGTTCTCTTTCTGGCACTCAACACTGAGTCGGTTAGGATTTTTCTTCACAAGCACAAGACACGAGCCAGGGGCGAACCAGGGTATGGTCCTAGTTTGCGCAGTTGTTCAGAACTGAACAGCAACCTTGTACACACGATAGCCGTTTAACTTTTCTGAGTAGCCGTTTGATTGTGATCCGGAATACGTTAGTTGACACAACGTACCCGCTTGTGTGAAAAATTCTTACCTGCGATGAACAGGTTATGAACAAATACTTATATAAAATGAACACCGTTGACAATTTTGGGAGCATGCGCGCCTAATTCGCAGCCAAGACAGTTTTCATGCTCACCAGGTCTCCCAACTTTGGCACCCATGTCGTCGGAAGCGAGATGGCTCAGTGGTAAGAGCGCGAATTTGCTGACCGGAAGATCCGAGGTTCGAACCCGATCACTGCCTCCCGTCTTCCCCTGTCTAGGCTTGGGCAATCTGGCAGTGTCCCAGCCCTCGTGCTTCCCTCTGGTGGCATGGCAGTTAGGCACCGAAATGGTGCTACAGCTGAAAGACAAGACATCCATGTCGTCATCCGGGATTATGTCCGTGCACTTCATTATGTGGAGGGGGTTGTAAAGGTCTACATTAACGTGATATTTGATGATCTTGCTGCTTCATTTGGTTGAAGAATATGCACATACACTGAACAAGTTATGCATCTTTTGGTCACTGGTAATCGTTTCTGATAGATCCATCCATAATCGGCTTTCCATCCTCTGTAGCGCAATTTCTGCGTAACTAACACCACGCAGCGCAGCCACCAAATCATCCGCAACCCAGATCGTAACTGGTTAGATAACAGGGTAGGATCGTGTTGTTTTGTCATGCAGTACGCTAGTGATATATTGTATGTGTGTTCCTGGTTCTTGTCATGCGTCAGCATTCAGCCAGGAGTGAGCAGTGTCTTTCAGCTTATTTAGCATAGAGTAGAAGCATTAAGCGATACTGCATGTTGGTCATATTATTTTTTGACACTGACTGGAACTTATTACCATATTCGTAGGATGAGAAATAGAGGATGAATTGGACTTGGAACCAACCGACTAGAGGGACTGTCAGTCTGTCCCATCCTGCATGGGCAGTTTTCACTTCTCGGTTCCCAAGCTGATGTAGGTACTTTGTGGCAGCTCACCTCCAGTCTTTGACCCCAGCGTCATCCTCGAAGACTAAGAATCGATAGGATTTTATCCTGTTCCCTGTCCGTAGCCTTTGACTAGACATTATGACCTGCAAGGCAACAGATGTCAGGTTTCCTGGCGGACTCTCTTTGGGGCCGATGACTCAAGCCTGACCCACTTCGCAGTGAGGGGCTTAGGTAACCCGAGGACAGCAGACAAACTGTTATGTCAGTAAGACATGGAATTTTGCCTCCCAATGCTACTGTGCATAATAGATGCATTTTGAGCCATATCACACTGGTTGCTGACCAGGTGACAGTTATTCTGTTCGCCGAGCTTGGCAGTAGATCGACTGCGACCTGATCAACAGCCAGTTAACGCGCGTCAATTTTTCGACACATTACCAGCTCCATACTCTTATTTCGTGGTCTGACAGTCATCGCATTCCAGATCCAAAGTCGCGAACTTATCTTCCTGGCGTATTCACCCAACGCAGGCCTATAACAACGACGGGTGGACGCTAGTTAAGTAGTCTGGCTAAAGTCCAGCCCCACCTAACGATCGATTTCGTGTCACCATTAAGCACTATATCAAGGGCAACTTTCCTATCCAGGAAGGCACGAACAGACAAAGTTCAGTAGCCACTTTCTTTTTGCCTTGGAATTTTATCCACCGCCAACCTTTGGATTAGTGAATAGTGATCTCTGTGAAGACTATATGTAGCACATGCCTTAGCCACGTCAACTTAATAAACTTCATTTGCTGCTTGTGGAAGACTGATTCAGCACACATTATTCGCTAATAAACCATCCATCTGCCAATTTGCTACCACTGGCTTACTTCCGCAGTATTCCAAAGACGTTTGTTGTGCAACAGTTTAAGGTGTTTTGATCCTTAGTAGCGTTTTTATTGAACACACGGTTAAAAACCCATCGGTATTATCAGTAAGGATGAACGACCAACTGGAATAAACTATTTGACTGTTCACGAACATTAAATTTCCTGTTCACTAACTGGGCAATGCAACTGATGCCTGTTCAAGCCTAATCGTTTACCCAAACCTCCAGTGATCACAATATTCTGAGCTTTCGAATGCAAATATATGTCGCACACCTTTATTGACTACTAACGCCTGTCGAAAGTATGATGGATTAAATGGACTTGGTTTTCGAGACATAACATCGTGTTCTCACGATAGCACATGACATAGTGATATTTGCTCATCTGTTTTTAGACGCATTGTGTCTTTCCCTCGCCACATCATTATGTGCCCACTGTAGGAAGCGATAGTTTCTAGTAGGTCGTCGATTTTTCCCTCACCATTAGGCTGTGTACCGGGGCTTCATATGTCGTAGTTACCGTGGCAACGAAACAGATATGTCGTTATTTCTTTCACCCTCCCCTACAAGGATATATCTGCTGGTTATTTCGTGCCAAATGCGGCAGCTCCCTTGATTCAGAAAATTAACTTTCGTCTAGAAATTTTTTTAGGTCTGTTGACATGTTTTCTGTGCTAGCTATCTTCGTTTTAGTCGTTGGATTTCCCAGTCCAATAGGTAATGTTGCTTGGACGAGCTCTTCATTATAATCACTGTCAATAATCGTGCGCTCTTTTTTAAAAAAAACGGTTTGTTTGAGCTGGGTTCCCATTTCATGAGATTCACATCTCTGTCACGTCATAACAACACTTTTCGCAGTGCTGTCTCATCTATCCTACAACGCCGCATTCTGACTACTCCGTAAATTTGTTTTTAACAGCAGCGTTCATCCAAGCATCACGTATGTTTAGTCTGTGTTAGCTTCACCGATGGTGCGATCTCTAGTTGCTAACAGGATGTCCGTAGGATGTATGTGCTTATTTCATTCAACTATCATGCGTGGTTCCCTTGAACTCACTTGGGATGAGAATCATTGAGACACAGCGCATCTACTTTGTTGCCATAACGTGCACTAGGTTTGGGACAGCGCCCTCTCGACGTGCTTTTTTGAATCATTGAATTTCTCGTCAACAATCGCTAGAATCCTGTGAACTATTTATTCCTTCTAACAGAGAGGGATATGATGGATTATGTAAACTAATAGGGGATAAACCATACAACGTAGCCTCACAATATTGCCGAAAGCCATTCGCTTACCATGGAGAAACGACTCGGATAGTCGCGTATATGATAGACTGGTTGGATGCAGTGCTAGTGACTAGGGCCGTTGCCGTTGTATTGTTTCGTCTTTGGGATTAGTCAGCCTTTCTAGGAACCAGAAAGTGCATCTTGTTTGGTTTTGCGGGATTCTGTTGCCTGTAAAAGACTACAACAGAGCAAATTTCGCGCCCATAAAGTTGTCTCCGGAGGGAATATCTCTTCATGGGCGGGGAAGTATTGTTCTATCCAGGTTTTGTCCCACTGGACCGTGTGATGACAAATCTATATTCATCACATGCTTCCTTTAAACCTCACTGGTTCGTTCGTTCTACTCACGCAAACACCGTATTTATAACTTACCGTTGCCTAGAACATCGTCTCCTTATTAAATACCACGCTATTAATACGTAGATACTTTGCTTGTCTGAACGTAGCCTGTCTGATATGTCCATGAGTTATAACTTGTACCCGTCACAGAAGCCATAGGTAAAGGTTTTCAGACTGTTGAATGCCGAGGTCACATAGCAACAGGGATCCACCAGTTGCTTCACTTAGGTCATTCAAACCAGGTTTACTTGCTTGATGCCATTGTGCTTCTCCGTTGGAGGACGTAGAATCGTTCAACTCGGAGAAACAAGTTGACCCTTGGTTTTGACATTAGCCGTGGAGGTGAACGCCAGCGGGGAATTGTGGAGTAGGGAGCGGAGAAAGCCGGCTAACAAGCCGGAGATTTAGCTGATACGCATAAGGTCACAGTCTCAGAGCTCGTGATAACTTAGAGGTTACAGCACAAAGCTACAGATAGGAAAGTCTGTGCTTCGAACTCAGTCCTTGTTTTCGATTGTCCCTCTCTCGGCTTGAGTAACGTGACAGTACCACATCCCTCGTGTTTCCTTCGAGTTGCATGACAGTTACGCATCGAAAGAGCACAGCTGTGACTATTTTTTTACCTATTCGACTTACAGCCTGATGACGTAGGATTCGGGAAAGGAGGCATTTTGGATGTGTTTCAGCAGGGCGCTAAAGCTTTGTTTTCTAAATTCAGCAACGCTACTCGACATGACCTTTGAATATTCAAGCTCGGCAGCCCATAAATTTCATATTCTCAGTGAGTCCAGTACACGCCACTGAACCATTTTGATGGAGATTTAAAGGCAGCTAATTCATCAGTTTGATATCAATACGCACCAGTTGGCCTAGTTGGAGACGTAGTATTTTCAGAGGGATTTGATGATTAAATACGAGCTCGACAAAATAATCGGTCTTTCAGAGTGAACACCGGGTTGGTACTGTCGATAGGGATCCTAGCGAAGTGTGTACATCCAGGTGAAACGTTGTGCTCAACAGCGAACAGCTTGTAGTGACAACACGCGTAAGGTGAACGACGAGGAAACGGGGATTGCAGTTTGTGGGAAACGGTACTCGCTTTCTGTGCACCTAAACATACCAAGTTGGTTAAGCAGGCACCAAAGGTTGGGTAACGCTCAGTCGGTACTGTCGCTTGAAAGGCCAGTGAACACGACTTCCATCTGTTGCAATTGTGTTCTGTTTCCAAACCAACACTTTCGGAAAACATGACTAGAATGTTCAGTATAGTGAGGTGCCTGTCCTCAAATGGAACAGTGCAGTTAAGTGATATGACTATTAGGAACACAGTGACCGAGTTAGCGGGCTGGTTAAACCGGTGAAAAATCTCAGCGACCATACCTTAACTGTTTATTTTATTTGGCCTGGCCGCCGGAACATGAGCGCACCAGAAAGTCATCCCACTTTTTCCATGGACCGGTTAAAATGTATCTGTTCTTGGATGCCCTGGCGTTCACCGCCCTTCTCATCACTTTGATTAGTTCGGGGTCATTTGTGTTACTCAAGCGGTTGCGGTGTATCTGCATAGCTCGAACCTCACGCTTTCAGTGTTATATTCCCGCAATCTTTCAGAAGGTACTGTAGTTTTCGGCGCGCTAGCTCCTTTCTCCAACATACATGACCACATAAGCGTGATTAGGTAGACATATTGTCTGGTTTGAAGCCAACCAACCCCCTCCAAATCCAACACTTGTCTCTGAGTGATGTAGCTCCATAGTCTGCCGATCGTTTCGTACACTAGCCAGACATTCTTGTAGCTGTCTATGTGATGGTTGATAATTGTCCAGGTCCGTTTCTTGTGCTTCCCTGAGTGTTCAGCGGTCATTGGATAGGACTGTGCGTCGTATTTTTTCTATGTTAGTCGTCTAAGGAATACTTTCCGATGCGCACACTAATTCGCTTTCATCAGTGTCTGCACACAAACACGCGCAGTTGCCGTTCCGGTTTACGTTCTCTCAGTCTGTTGCTAGACTGAGGCAACGGTTGTCCCTGAAAAACATGGATTCAACCCACTAGTCTGTCTTGTCTAACATGTGGTGGTGTAATGGGTTTCCTTTGCATCTTTTTAGTTCCAACAACCTTTGTTAAGTCTTTCGAATTCTGCCGCATTGCCGTACAACTGTACCATTGACTCGTATTCTGAGATCACCGGATGACGTATGCGAGCAATCACTTCCAGTCTTATTCCTTGTTAGCCGTTCTTCACGAAACGTTTGATTTTTTGGAAGAAACAATCTCGTTAAATTAACTTTTCAGCTAACGTGTTCTGGTGTTTGAGCTTACTGTTGACAGGACAAAATGTCACATTGAAACATTCGTATTTGGAATGCTGATGAATGTTTTTGCCTCTATTGCACGTTACGATTGGACTGGACATTACCGCCTTGCAGTGGCTGCAGTGTGTTGACGGAGTCAGCAATATAGAATGGATCAAAGCCTACTACAATCTTCACAAAATAGGTCTTTTCTTTTATCTCGAAGGCAACTTCAGGAAAAACGGAACTTGTCAACAGCAAATCCCATAATCTTTTACGAATTTTTATGGGAAGTGAAAATATCACCCCAGAGATACAAAAATAATGCAACTCTTATAGTTCTTTGTTTGGGTCTACAAAATAGCTCAAATGCTCTACTTCCAACAGTGAAAACGTTAGAAGCATATCCCTTTCTGCCAGGAGGATAATTTGGCCAGAAAATCAGCTAAACATAAGTTCTGACGAAGTCTATTTATGAACAGAGAGGCGTGGTGGGATCAGAAAGTTCAACAAATGGTGGAGGCTATTGCTATGGAAGGGACTGTATCGGTTTTAGCCAATACGCAAAACAGGACCGAAGCGACTATCTGTTGGTGAGTTATGGTATGGTAAAAGCCGACCTGCAGATCACTGGGCAGAATTTGCTGCATTTTTTTCTTCTGTACCTGCTTTCCAATAAACCCGCACAAATAGAGTCGTGGTCTTTGACCTCTCAGTTTATGAACTACTGATATGCCTTTCTTTTCTAAAAGTCCACCGCACTGCTGAACCGGACCAGCTTCCATCAATGCTATTTAAGTTGTGGGTGGATCGTTGTGTTCTGCTTTGACTAGATTGTCTCAACTCATTTAGGAGCATGGGCCCATTCCTCATAACTGATGCCAATCAGTCGTCCTACCTTTATTTAAAAGGTGAAACAAAGTGTAAAAAGACTGTTCACGCCATGGAGATATAGGCCATAAATCTGTCGTAGCACGGCTGCCAGCTTCCATGGGGCTGAGGATTAAATCTGGCAAATGAGACGCAAACCCAAGGGTATTAAACGGGTTTTGGATCAGATGGACGTCCACCGGTCACGTTTTCACATCATGTTAAGTGCGTAAGCAGTACGTGCTACCGACGAACAATCTATGTTTTCCTTGACCTCAAAGAGCCTTTGACCGTAGACAGAATAGCCATTCTAGGTGAAACTTCCATCTGAGAAGTCGCCGCTCGGGGAGCCAGTCAACACGTGACCATGCGATGTGGTTTCTGTGATTGAGTGGTGCTATATACTGTCTAAATGAGAGCTATTCACACCACGCCTTGCCGACCGGTCAAGTGTTCAGCCGTTGGTCGGAAGGTTGCGCGTTCGAAACTCTGAGTTTCGTGAGGTGCGCACTGCTGCTTATTCTCAATAAGGATGAAACAGTTGTACAGTGCTTATTGACTTTTCAGCATAGATTGGCTTCACCGACACGACGAAATCTCAATTAAAAATTACCAATTCTCCCCACGCTATTATCAATCCTTCTGCATATATTTGGACAAGAAGTAACGTCCTCGAAGTTTGTGAAACTACTTTGTGTTCTTTGTTCCATGTGCATATATATAATGTCCTTAGCCTCATCGCTGTGCAATTTGCCCGCTCAGAATTGGTTTATGAAGCTCCCTATTACTGGCGATTCGATTGGGGTCGTTAGCAGATTCAGGTACATTGAAAGCCTAATTACAGCAGACGGAGGTATCATACTCAAGATTACTTTTCCAATCGCAGACGTCATGGCTGATTTATTGAATCGTCATTGCTTATGGTGACGTCCAGATATAAGCCTCTCACGGAAGGAACGAATTTTTAGTGCATAGATGCAGTCGACTCTTTCATACAGATATGAAGCCTGGTCACTCCGTGCTCTGTACATTCGTTCAGTCTCCACATGTGACCATCATTGTCTATGAATTACATCACACGTTCGGTGTCAGCGATATGTGAGCATGTGAACGAAGGCATCTCAAGCACGTAACAATATCTCTCTTTGTCTTCAATTATCTTTTACATCTTCACTGAAGAAATGATACATTTACAGAATTTCAAGACAGGGATAAACAGTAAATCTTAGAGCGCCCACACGGGGCTTTGGACTCGGGTCATCGAAACCCTAGTCCATGGTATTATCCACTGGGCTACTCGTGTCCTGCTTAAAACCGCTAGTGCGGAGTATTCAGGAGAACCTTGACACCCGTGTATGATCAGGTTGCTATCATCCCACTCATCCTTCACCATGATTCATCCTGCGGTACTCGACTTCAAACGGTGTGAGTGAATTTCACGTACAAACACGGTATCTATAATGTGTGTGCGTGGCACAGAATCACAGGGTCACCTTTGTCCTGCTTAGTTGAACTGTAATGGCAGTGAACAAGTTCCACGCATGCGTCGTTTCTATGCGCTTGATGTGCATCTTCACAGCATCGAATGCAATCTAGATTACGTGTGTGAATATGTGCCCTCCGATTTCGGTTGAAAAATTTACTATTCCTGTATTAGATGTGAGTTCGCTTCACAGTACACTAACCAGTGTCCCTTACTCCCACTGGAATGGTATTCCTTCTGGCGCTAGGACTTTCAAAACAGTCTCCACGGTTCCGGCCAAAATTGTACACAAGTAAGAGATTGCTCATCATCAGAAGTTCCTGAATGGAAGAGATTACTGCAATAAAGCACTGATGGACAACATGTCTGGAGTGGTATCAGACTGAGTTACTACAAAAGCAAATGTTTCCTGTTCCTATGGGGCAAAGTCCTTCCCGTCTGTCCAAGTACGGTTGCTCGTCACAAGGTTAGAAAGATGAAATTCCCGAACAGCTTGATTTTCACAGTACATTCGTTCGACCGATCACGTTTCGAAAACCCACAATTATCCTTATACATCGATTACTAGCGCACGCATCAAACAGTTGTGTTGTCTGGACGCCAGACATTCCCCGCCGATAATCCTGATTAGCCGTAACAATGAGGTAATTCAAAGTTTTGTTCATTTGGAGGGATCGGTGAACCTTTTTGGAATGTGCTGTTTTATCAAACCAGTGGGATACCATCTGTTATATTCTTTTATTTCAAATACCAGGTTTTCCAACTCGTAGTTTTCAGTGCACTGGAAGTGCTAATACGTTTTCAACGGCAGTGCATTAATTTAGCCCTGTAGTGTGTAACTACTGGTCGGAAACTAACGTTTCTATACATGTTTGCCCCATTTTTAGAATCCATCTCAGTGTCATAAAATAACTCAGTACCGGTCCTAAGAATAATTAGGTTAAAACAAGAAAATCAATGAACTCAGGGTGTACCTCAACGATGCCTTTCTTGTGTGACCGATCCCTGCTTAAATTCGTTCAGTATAAAGACCACCGTATCATCGTGGTTTTCTACTACCCATATGCAGTGTTGATGTTATTGTCCAGTAGTTCGACGCATCACTTATTCTGATTTCGTTTTGACCTCCAAGACAAGGGAGCCCGGTGTTTATGCTTTGTCCTTTAAACCAATCCAATAACAACTCAAATCGAATTAGGCTCGAAGTAGCTCAGCGTCAGAGTGCTCTAGAGTACAGACGGGAAGGTCTGTCGTTTTATCCCAACACCGGATTTTCGATCGCTCCCGTCTAGGCTTGGGCAACGTAGAAGTATTTCAGTTCTTACATGCGAGTTGCGTGAGAGCTATAGGCTGTCGGGGCAAAACCGTTTGAGTTAACTTGAAAAACGCTTCTCATTCGAAGGTTGTTCTACCTCACAGACCCTGTATTTTAACCGAATTGCCCGTTTCCAAACAACCTAGCAATCCCACATGTTCTGTGTGGTCCGAAGTAAGTTGATCGGACTCCTGATCAATGCGCTGTGGCTGCAGCACTGTTACCCTAGAATGCAGCATGGAGTTTCTCTGCAGCAGATTCAAAAACGTCTTCTGCGCATTGAAATAGATGTTTTTTCGCCGAACTGAATATGTTATATATATGTGAATATGTTACTCGAATTAAGGTAGACATTTATCTGATGGGAATCTTGTGCTAGCATTCAACGAGCCACGACATTCAGCAATGCGAAATCAATAATGCACTAGGGAGAAAGTCTTCGGTACCTATATAATTTGGCGTATCTTCTCCTTTTGGCGGTGAACGGTCGCTGTTACACACCCGAGTTGCAATCGATGTTGATACGTATGCTTTACCGTCCAAACCAAAGTACTTGACAATTTCCAGAAAATGCTTATGCGGCTTTCTGTTCATCATACTCTTCATGAAGAGTAGCGGCCTATAAACTATTTCCGTCCCTGGAGACAGTCGTCCTAAAGTAAGTAGCAAGCAGCAAGAGCCAAGCCATCCAAGTTGGGTGGTCTGATACATATCCCTTGGACTAGGGATCCTCAAACTCTGCCATTTTAGGTGCCCATTTGCAACACCATCTTTCCTTCATTTTATATGCAACCGGGTGAAATTAGAATAATAAAAAACAAAAAAGATTAGCCTATGTACTGCTTCAAATTTTAACCATAAACGGCCCCTAGAGGCCATTTGCCTGGAAGGTACACAACCGCTTTCCCCATCAGGCATCTTCCGATATGGAATCGCCCCGAAGGGACTAAGCTATTTCTTGGCGTTGGTCCGTTCTGGGGTGGGGTGAGCATAGTCTAGTCAAAGAATAATGGGTAACACCATGTGCGGGTTCGGTGGATAGTGCTGTCTTATTAACGCCAGGCTGGCGGTCACTCAGAAAAAAATTTGGTACTCTGATTTCAGAAAGGTGGAGTCTGGTTCAACGCTTAGAAGCACACGTACTGACTGAACTAAAAAGTCCCTCCAATGGTCGTTAGCTTGTTCGCTGAGCTGGGCAATTTGATTGCAATGGGGCAATCAAATTACCCAGCTCAGCGAACAAGCCAACGACCATCTACGCTACCTGAGCTACCAACATTTTCCTCTATAGAGTCCCTCCAATACCTGCGATGTTAGAAAGATTGACTTTTCAAGATCGCGTTTACTTAGTTCCTTCTACATTCTCTACATGGTACTTATCTACAAAGTCGGTCAACTGTTTTCGCTCATTCTCCGTTCTGTTGAGATAAAATACAGACGTTAGGGTTTCGCCAAGGCCTACACTGGGCACACAAGTTTCGTAATCAAGCCTTCCTAACGCACAAACACGGACCACCGGACACGGCCGCATACAGTAAAACGCCTACTGTCAACTTAGTGTACTTTGATAACAGCATAAGTTCTTTGGCGATGATTTGTCTCATATCATCCTGATTTTCTTTTACTGAGGAACTGCGATCCGTTGTACGTGAAGATAAGTGTAGATAGAACCTTTCGGCAAAATACAATGTTGTATATTTGGATATTGTGCGCATGACAACCCAAATCGGCATTTTGATGAAGAGAACAGTTGTGTCCATTGGTCACAATTACCGACGTTTTTAAATGCATCTTTGTCGCCCGTCACCACCCTATAACGTCCCACTTCGCTCGGCCATCCCCTCGAAAAACGCTGTCCAAGATTGATAACTCGACTTTCTCCACCTCTGTGTGCTTGTGGACAGATTGCAACAACAAGAAGCCCTTCAGCATCGCTGTGTTAGCTGTTCGGACGAATAAATGCATGTTACTATCATAATTGGACAGTCTACTCTTCGGTATTAGCGCAGTTTTCCACAGCGTGTCGCTTTTGGGTATATCAATGGAATTCTGTTTTAATGCTGTTGAAATTTGGTCTATCACTCTGAAATGATTTCTGTTGGAGGTTTTTACTCCACTACTGAGTTGGGTTTCTCTATTAAGTAACCTGGTACATCAGCTTTAATTTTGCACGTTCTCTGTGTCCGTTGTTTCTACTCTCGACTGCAAGGGTCTGTTAGTGCTGGATCTCTTTTCTTTTATAAATTGTTGATTGTATAATTAAAAAATTATCCCATAGGTTCCCGCCAATGTGATTCGTCCATGTTAGTTGCCTGATAATGAAGAGCCCATATACGCTTCAATTCTCACTAAAGGTAGTAGGTTAGCGGTCTACATCGTTTACTCATCGTGTACGATAGCACACATACTCCCCAAGAGGACCCTTCGTCTAGAGGGCGTTTATGAGAAGTGGCCTATCTTTGAAAGGAGTATAGCTATCGTGTGACGATTCAAGAAGATGACCTCTCTTACTGTGTCGTATTATTTCCACAACTATTCAGCTGTCGCTGAATATGAATTGCTCCATTCCATGTAGCACTTGAATATGTCTCATGTATGACCGTAAATGTCGCTCTCACTTCTGTTCACAACTTTCTAGGGTGCAGTGCGGTCAGATAACCAATAATTTGTGACTCTCTACCTTCTCAAGACCTACCGCGGTATTTGTTGCATTTCGGGTCATGTGGGTGTCCTTAGTAGCGTTTGTCCTTCGGTTTATTTTTCTGAACAATGGCGGTTGTGCTTTATAAGCAGAGTGGGAAGCTTGATCAAAGTGCGCCGGCTACCGGTTTCGTTCTGTTTGGGGTTAAGCAGGTAGACATAATTTCCGTGTTTCAATCAGTCCTTCTCCACACGCAGACTTTCTGTCTGTTTTTCGGCATCATCTGCCCATTTTTATCCGTTTCGTCCGTGCGTGCAAGGGATTTCTTGAGTTAAGTGATCTCCTATTCGGATGCACCTGAATGCTGAGTGTCCCGAAGCCATGAAATATTCCATTCCATTCGTTAGCGTATCTTGTTATCCCGAGTCGATTCAGAAACTTCGTTTGCTGTTGCGTTTTTTCTCACTTTCCTTACGCTTTTCTCCCGTAATCGGATCAGTCTTGACTCCTGCTTTCACGATAAAACGTCGAAAAAATGCGTATATAATGGGCATAGATCAAGCTCATACGTGGTTTTTGTAGAAAGGCTAGTGGCGCTTCATAATTTTCCTTGTAAAATTTATTCAGATAGGTATATGTTAGTGCCAATAAAAATCGGTCTGCCCGCTAGGTGACTGATGAAAATTTAACCCCCGCAACACTACAACAACCTGTCGCTCAGGTGTTCACCAGTTAAACAGTACAATACGTCCATTCACTTAGCTACAGTGTTATCCCACCATGCCGATAGATAACAGTCACTGGTTTGCTGATCCTATTGCATAATATATAGTCCGTAGGACTATGCATACATATAAACCTGTCGCTCAGGTGTTCACCAGTTAAACAGTACAATACGTCCATTCACTTAGCTACAGTGTTATCATCCCACCATGCCGATAGATAACAGTCACTGGTTTGCTGATCCTATTGCATAATATATAGTCCGTAGGACTATGCATACATATACACCTCGTGCATAGCCCCGGCACAGACTATTATCAGGAGCCTTCGCTGATTCATCCTCAGTGCCCTCTGCATATCCGCTTTTAACCTCAGAGCAGTCGGATTCTGACAAAGTGCTGTAGTCCTCTCCAACAAGCCCCTCCCCCCTCCAAGAGGGACCGCCCCCAATCAAGAGCACTTTGCTCCATTCCTTGTTATTTGGCTCAAAATCGCTACCGTTCCAGAGACTTCTGCCAGCAAAGACCACTCTAAACATCCCCAAGGGACAAAATTCCTTTTCACCAAAGACCAGGATACGAAATTGGTTCACTGGACCCTTACGTATTCTGAGACCAATGGGGTATCTGATCAATAACATGAAGACATTTGTTCCCCTCATTGACAGGAGTCCGGTGATGTGATTTTCATCTGCATACCAAAGAATGGTACAATTCCCGCCTCGCTGTATAGACCATCTCTCAGCTGGGACCATCTGTCGTTGGTCCGTTGTAAGTTCTGTTGATTGAGTTACTCCTAAAAGAGATCACCCTTCGTAACGATGCTCGCAAACGATAAGAATGGTTTATATAAAGGAGTGTTTGTTCTGCTACCAGTATGTTCGATGGTCATAGTATCAATGCGCCAGCTTCGTTGTATCATTATGGCATCAAAATTTGAAGCAAGGGTATTATTATTCATTCCTTAGTTACTGGATGTTCCCCATCGTAACTCTGACTTAATGGCCGACCAAGTACAATTCACACTCCTGCCATCTCTTATAGTGTCATCAGTTATCTGAGTAGTTTCTAAATGCCTCAGTCAAACATCCCTTTGTTTGATAACCACCGCGTATGAATTGGTGACTTTGCTTTCCGTGTTTGTTTGTCTTTATTTCAGGATTCTTTGAAATGCCGCCCCCTTTTTCTCTGAAAACGTTCTTCAATATTTGCAACCTGATTCCTCGCTGCTTTAGCTCACTTTTCCAATCTACCCCTTTTCCCCGCTTGCAGACTCACCGAATCCCACAATCGAGCTTGTTGCTCGCGCAGACGGTCACAACTCACGACTGACCGATTCGCAACTCACTCGACGAAAAGCTTCTACGGGTCTTAGATGTGACAGTCCCACGGTCAGTTCAGAGCTCGGAGATTCACGAAACGAACGAACGTCAGACAACGCGAGTAGTAATCCGAATAACAACGGTGCTACAAACGGAAATAATAGTTCTAAGCTATTCTCAAACCGTCCTAACACTAGTGCGAGTTTGGCCCGCGCGCGTAAACGGGCTCGAAGTGAGACCAAACGTATGGGGCTCACTGGATCCCAACAATCTGCAAATATGGCCTTACTACGTCACAACGGTACTGATGGGAGTGGTCCAGAGGATGACGATGATGATATACGTAGCGTCGAAGACGAAAGGGTTGGGCCGAATCGACCTGATTTGGCTGAGTTTGACTACTCCTTGGACGACTTGCAAGCAGCCACCGATCTGGATACTCCTTTACGTGGTCGTCAACGTCGTCAAACATACCAACTTCCCCCCAGACGTCGCGATTCTTCTTTGGGTGGTTATGGGCAGCACAGCTTGTATGGATCTACTGGTGGCACCCTTCCAAGGCGTCACAGAGGTGACGTCAGTCTGACCCGTGCTACCACCATAGGTGGAGTTGATCCACATGGAACACTTCGCACAGCTAATAGGCTCGCGCAATCCATCCGGACAGGAACCATTCCGCCCCCTCCATCAGAACCACCTCCAGCCACTCCACTATCCGGTTCAATCATGTCCGAGCTGGGCACAGCTGGAGGCAATGCAGCGAATCTCTTCAATCCTTTCACTTTGCAAATACACAATCAACAACAACAACAACGTATCAACGCCGCTCTAGTGGCCGCAGTCGCTTCCGGAAGGTTGAATCCCCAGCTACTCAATTCGGTGAATGTATCTGGTGGAATGCCCAATCCCTACATGCTGACCTGTAAGTTTTGCATTTTTGTTCGTACTTTTCGATTGTTCAATCCACTTGGCGCTCCAAAGCGAATGAAGTCAAAATGACAACGCGCTATGCTTACGAATTGTAGCCTCGGTGCTGTTCCAAAATCGTTCATTAACCTTGCACGATGTCGGGTTATTGCATTCCTAGAACAGTGGTTCTATCCGTGCAATCCAGCCCTTCCTTTCCTCTCTCTCTCTCTCTCTCTCACACACACACACTATCTATCTATCTGTCTATCTATCTATCTCTCTGTTCCTTTCTTTCGCCTCTTAGTGCGGGGCTTTCTCACTTCCCGACTGCATGAAGGGACTGATGGTGTGTATCTCTTGTAAAAGTTACCTGAAAAATCTTCCTTCTTTTGGTCAACTGGCCCAAGCACCGCGTAGAAGAGCTTGCTTCAAGTCCTAGCCGCTCAACCCTCCATGGCGCTATCGCGCCTACATTTCTTTCTGCGTAACTATGGAAAAACTTACGGGGATTCACAGAATTCCTTGTAATGTACGTACCACCTGAGGTGTTTCGTGTGGAGCCAACATGATTTCGCCACTTATTTACGTACGGCTGCCGTCACCTCAACCCTATCTAAGGTCACTTAATGTAATAGCCTACCTCTGTTACAATTCTTTTAACACCTCCGGGTCACTTCACTTTTTACTGTATCACGTCAAGGCTGTTATATTTCTTTGTAATGGTGATAACTTGGACAAAAATTTAGCTGACGTTTTTTACCAGCTCGCGGGTTTCTACTACCATGAAGTGCATTTCCTGTCTAGTTTGGTTTCCGTCGGCTTCTTGTCACACAATACATGTTCTTTGGACTTGTGAGTATTTGTGTGAAACAATAGAGAGGGTCAAAGAACCGCAGTCTACAGTTATTTAATACGCAGGTGTTTATTTTTCCCTTATCACCACACCCTGACCACCCGGAAGTTTGCAGCACAAGTCTGCAATACAGATTCTTTGTCGTCACCGTCGTTCTTAGGAGACATTCAACTATATTGGATTTAACAAAGAAATCGCAATCTACGGTGGAAAAATGTAGGGAGTTTGTTGTCCTCTATGGATACGTACGTCTATTATCAGTGCGCATTTCTCAACCGTTACGCTTGCGCTACACTGGCCTATGTTATGGATTGAAATGACCCTTATTTTTGTTGTGGTACCATTTGCTATCTAACCGAATTGAAACTATTTTCCTTCTTATTATTTTTTTCAATTACACGAAGCTATGAACTATCTAATAGACGTACCGGCAATCTCAGAGGGTTGTCAAACAGCGAGGATGACTGTGTTGTGTTGAAGTTTCCGTGTTTCCAATTCTCCTGAAGTCGCAGTCTCTTCATTCTAAGTTGTTTTAGTTTCATGGCTGTTTTCTCGTTTCTTTCAAGAAAATTATCCTTTCGAACATGGCGTTTCTCTGACAGTTCGTCAGTCAGTTTCCAGCAGGTGGACTGCCCATACTGTGTCAGGCAATTGTTCAATTCAGTAAGCTTCAATTTGACCATCATCGACCGTCATTTGACCCACTGCTGGGAATAGAATACGGTCCCGAGCAGTATCCGACTGTTTGGTGGTTGCTGTTTACGCCTGTCCTAAGGTGTGTGCGGGGTGTGACTTCCGATGACCACTTGTACACACCAGTGATCATTGGCTAACACTAACCAGTTATGTGAGTGTGCCCTAGGCCAGTCTTACGAGCTCATTCAGATTCATTATAAGGGACAATCGACGATTTCCCCCAGATCACTAGACTCCAGTGCATGTCTCTAGACAAGGAACTAGCGATTTTTGTACTTTAATTTAACCGCTAATAGGTGTTCGGCTGAAAATATCGGTCGACCCCGCGTATGAATCTAAATGTTTCCGGATCTTCTAACTTTCACTCATTCCACTTCTTTACTTCCTACGTCTCCTGATGATTATCGCCCTGAAGCTTTCTTTTGTCGTTGTTGCTTCCGTTGTTTGCTGTTAGTCACAGATTATTGACCGATCGATAGACACGGTTTGCTGACCGACCCAATCGACCAGTGGCACACAACTGTGCGCCACACCTCATTGACCGGCCAACCCTTTCTGCTCGGTTGCCACCTTAGCTGGACAGTCGTTTCCCAACCCTAGGCACGTGACCATTGTTAACTTGCACCCTCGCTTCGGTCAACGTTGTCTCGTGTATCCCGTACGTACGAGCACGGATGACCTGATTTAGTGTGTGCATGAGTCATCATTAAAACACACAGGCACGTTCGCACGCGGTGAACATAGCATCGCACATCAGGACTGCAGCCTAGTCAGGACAGTCCGCACACAGACGGGGTCGTAATGCTTAATGCCTAATTGTTTGTGCGGCTGTTGATAATTTATATGTGCGTTCTGCTTCTTTTTAGCCATAGCTTGCTACGTTCTGTCTGTGTGCTTACAAACGCACTAATCTGTTTGCCCCAAGTAACACTTGTGTGGATGGAATCTATCCCCACAGCAAGTCGTGCGTGGAACATCCCCCTCCCCCCCCACACACACACACACAAACACACTCGAAAATGGAGTGGTTCGCTGGGGCTATTACAGCTAATAAATAATACTTATCTGCTTACATTTGAGCGTTCAACTGTCAATCGTCCTATTGCTCCTTGACTGTTGTGTTTCATTTTCTCTACGCCTATCCAGTTACTTAACAAGATTTTTCGTTTTTGCGTTACGTCACCACTTATTCGTCCCACAGATTTATTAGTGCTTGGGAAAAACGACGAACGTAAAGAGAATGCCATCCGACCTGGAGTACATCTACACATTCAGACGTGGGTTCGTGCCGTCAGGCCAGCATGCCGTGTTAGGGCGGCAGGTACTTGCGGAGCGAATCGATAGGACCGAACTATTCTCCACAGGAAAGAAAACGAAAGCTTGCTGCTGAACCGGTCCAAACTACCACCACCTAGTGTCAACATGCAAACTTGGGAATTGGCCATATTCTGGATGGAGGATGCACGGTGTTTTTAGCTGGCATAGTTTCGTTCGCCAATGATCAACAAAATAAAACCGGATAGTTACGCATTGAAGGCGGTAAATACTATCATTGATATGTGAATACACAGCTATGGGCTTTTGATGGGGAGGAGGGGACGTTCGAAGGGGAAGCCATCACTGAAGGTGATAGTTTCCGCGCATACACGCTATCGAACACACGAGTGGGCCTTGTTTACCAACCTCTCTAACCATTCATTCATTTCGTCTGGAGATTCGCACACAGGGATATGGCAATGGCAAGCGCAGATAAGTGTGCTGGTAATGGCACTCATACTTTTTCTACTAAGTCACTGCTTGACTTCCCGTGACTAATTCTTAACTTCATGACTGTGTGAAGGGGACTGTGGGGGCGAGATTGCTCAGTGGTTAGAGCGCGAATTTACTGACTGGAAGGTTCGTGGTTCGAACCCACCCTCTGCATGTTGACTGCTCCTGTTTAGGCTTAGGCAGCCTGACAGTATCTCAGCCTTCGTGCTTCCTTTGGGTGGCATAGCAAATAGGCACCGAAAGGGTGTTACAGCTGAATGATTATTAGTAATATGTTAAGTCTAAGGATCTCGAGTGTTAGTCGGGATTCAGTCCCATAGGTGAGATAGTTCTGTGCTGAAAAGCTGAGAAGCACTGTACAGCTGTTTCATCCTTATTGAGAATCGTCGGCAGTGCGCATCTCAAGAAACTCCAGAGAGTCTCGAGACCGTGACCCCCTGACCAACTGTTTGAACGCTTAAGCGTTCGGCCACGAGCGGCTGATCAACAGTGTGATTAACTCGCACAGTGGTTAGAGCGCAAATTTACTGACCGGAAGGTCCGTGGGTTCGAACCGGGCCTCCCCCTCTCAACTTCCCCTGCCTAGGCATGGGCAACTTGGCAGTATCCCATCCCTCGTGCTTCCTTCTGGTGGCATGGCAGTTAGGCATTGAAAGGGTGCTACAGCTGATGATGATGACTTGCACTTAGACAGGAGATCGGGATTCTAGAAGCTCTGGCGTTTCGTAAGATGCACACTTCTGATGATTCCCAATAAGGATGAAACAGCTGTACAGTGTTTCTCGGCTTTTCAGCATAGATTGGCCTTAATTACATGACGAAAGCTCCTCACACTACCAACAGATCTCGAATGGCTTCAACCCCATCAACTTGAATAACAATAAGATACCAAACAAATCTGGGTGAAATCGGAATAAGTATGATATCAGGCCCAGCCAACTACTGGGCTCTTCATTTTTTCCATATGAATCACACATGAAGAAATACGAACAGACTGATCGCCCAAAACGGTGTTTGGTTGGTGCAGCCGACCAGACCAGGTTGGAAGAATGCGCGAGTAAACCCTCAGTTCCACTGGTCTGTTCAAATACGAAATAAAATTGGTGGAAATTTGGAGACTGGAATATCCTGTGATCCCAAAAAGGCAAATCATATAAGTCCGTATCACGTGTTTGGCATAGACAATACCAAATGACTGTTTATTGCATTTGCAAAAGGTGTCCTTGGGAAAACACTGATGTCCGGTTTTGTGTGGATTAAGCAGAGTGGTCCCTTCTGAGGTATTCATATCCAAGTATACCTAAAAAAACAGATACCCCTGAGGGAGTGCGTGAGGGAGGGGAAGTAATGAACAGAAACGAATTGGAACTCTAGATAATCTGTCACTTGCACACAACTGGCTATTTCCTTTGATTTTCCACCATGTTTCTTTGTTTCACAGTACTAGTCCTGGGCCGTACATGTATTTTGGAACCATTTTTTACTGTTTTCTTGACGGAACCAACTACCCATAAGGCTGCTGAAAGCTCTTCGATTGTTGTTGTGAACGATGGATAGAATTATCGGAGACCTCTGACGATTTCGTTGCCTAACTGTAATTAGATTCTGGCAGTGAGTAGACCTGAGTGACAGTTCGCAGCAGCTTCCCAATTTTCACGCATTGGAATAATTGCTGAAAAACCGACAGGTGCATCATTCTTCGACTTTCTCCCATGATGAAAATCGGAAACCCATGGCTCATCGATTATTTTAGGGGAATCTCTCTAAACCGCTATTGGGCGAGCAGTAAGTACTAACTTGAACTATGCACGTTTTCTACCGAATTACCAGTGCCCTAATGGTATTCTGCGATTAATCCTAGTTCGGACCTATGGGACCGAACATTCTGTGTTCAGTTATCCGAATAACCGGTGTGGGCCTTGGCGATTCATTGCCGTATAGCCACAGAAAGTATAGTTACGAATACACTACAGTGGAATAAAGAAGACGGATGGGGAGTGACCTACCACAAGCATCAACCATCAACGTTCCAAAATCCATTCAAACAATCTGGTTAGGGTCTGATAGCGCACGTCCCAGCAACATCGATAGGGTGCCGTTTCTTGCCGACTCTTCATTCGAGCGCACCAACGGCACCCAGTTTCCGTATCCCCATTGATACCTCAGCTGCAAACTGTGCACCTGTCAGCTTACACTGATTATTCACATGTCGTCTGTAATCTCCAATCCGTCCCTAGATTTGATCAATGCGCATCACTCCCGACATTGTCTGGCAGCCACAATGATCTTTCCGTTACAGTCCCACGCCCGTCTTCTCTACTCGTTCCGATGCAGCGATCATTACTTTACACAGTCCCGTCCAGAATTATTGTGAACAAAGCTGTTTGTTGACGTTTCCCGTCGTGTCGTCTAGGCTACTCGGTTTCTATGTTGCGGACCTCTGTAACAGAGGCCAGCGGTCAACAGGCGACTACAGTTCAATAACGCACATGTCCAAACTGCAATTATATTCCTTTCACAAAGAACGGAAATGAATGTGAGCGAATGCTTTCTTCAACCGGCCTGATTGCAAGTCCATGTTCAGGTCTTTTACCCACCCACCTCACTCCAGCCTCCCTCGGTTCACAACAGTCGTGTGCAGACTGTTGAAGACGGCTTGTTTACTCAGCTTTGTTTACTGAGTGCTTTCTTGGACGAGTGACATTATCCACACGTGACTTCTGGTAGCTGCAGCAGTCTACCACTACCCTATGCTTGGTCTGTTTGCTTGAGTACATACCCTACGATATATGGGTTACAGTGACCCTTTCTGTCCTTAATTTAGTGGCGTAGACAGTTTCTGAAGGAAACTACTCCCCAGGTTGCTGAAAACTTCGAATATCGTGTACGAGAGTGAGTCTCCCGTGAAAACCAAACTGGTATGCAAATGAGTGCATCTGTCGTAGATAGCCTTTGATTTATTCAAATGTGACTGTCTTCTAACTTCATTAAGCCCACCTGCATGGTCCAGCTGCAAATGCTCAAACAAAACAAACGCGCTGATTTCTGGTCATTCACTGCAGCCTTTCTGTTAGCTCCTAATATGACGAGCATTACGGAGATCTTGACACAAAGCGCCATACCTTGGGGCAGTTTTTTTGTGTACCCCCCCCCCCACTCTATAAAGTCCATACGGTCATTTGACTCAGTATAGAAGTGATAAGTCTGTCATTTCGTGCGCCTTCCATAATAATCGAATTCTCAGGTCGCAGCTAACTTGAGGAGTTGCTCTTGACACTTTAGGCTTCATCAAATTCACTTGCTTTTCCCTGCTTTTTGGAGCGCAAAGTGATGTTGAGTCTGGCGACCGTGGGAGAAACAGCGCGGAGAAAATCGAAGATGCTACATAACACAAATGGTTGAAATGTATTCGGTTTGAGGCATTTTTAAACTTCGGGAGGGTGGTGGTGCTCGGTCAAGCGGAAGAGAGTCACTGGCGCCTGAGTGGGTGGCATGGGTGCGTTAGCGCCCCATGGGGCGCCGATGAATGGCGTAACGTTATTCAGTGTGTACGCAGTACTGAAAATCTGTTCTACCCCAGCGCTTCTCTCTTGAGGTGATTACTTTTCCTGTCATCAATAATCGCAACACCCCATGTCGAACTGATGCTTCACCATCTCACTTTTGAGGTTCACCCAGCTTAACCGAAGAAACCACAGCTACATGAAATGTTTATTTCGTCGACTTAACGTACGGAGCAAAATACAAGCATTGTCACACCCCTAGGATCATGGTCCCTGAAGCTTTGCACGGCCATCTTGGGCTTCTCTAGCGAAATAATGTCACCATCGTCTTCCCTACAGTTACGAGCGCACTAGGTTCGATAATTCATCCACAACCACCAACATCTTCACATAGCCCTACTCAGTCACGTTGAAATGTGTGCGCCTGCCTTCTCTGAGTTGACCATTCTTGTGTTCTGTTATGTTTCCCGCTGTTTCTCCTTGTTCTGTATAGGTCACTAAAACATCAATTGCTGCTAGCATTCGTCAGTCTCCCAACCACAAGCGCTTGTTGGTTTGCTTCATTTGCAAGCGATAGCTTTCAAATAAAGTCGTAACTGATGATGTGGACGTGGGCAGGCGGGACCTTTTAAGAACTTTGTAGTTAAATATTTGGCATTCGAATGATAGTCCTGAGATTTCCATCAATCTATTTTAAGGAGAGTTCCACTTTAGGGGAAGATAAAAAATCGTCTGAAAAAGTTTCACAAAACATCTTTGTTTGGTTCTCAGCAGCAAAAAAACGATACAGTGTACTCATTGGGATTCGTGTACTGTGTAACTAAAGGTTAAAATGTTCGATTAAGTTACAGAAATAAAGTGGATGACCGGTCCTCGAAGAACTCGCATCAGTTTCTCCGGAAAGATGTATAGATCATGAGCTGGTGGGAGCGTTGTGTCAAAACACAATTTCGACAATTTCTATTGCCGAAATTCTATTCTATTTTGTTGGAGAAGACAGCTTGAGTTGTGGAACGTGGAGCGGTAGAGTTAAAAGGTTGAAGACCACCTCAGCTGAAGTTCAGCCGAAATTCGGCTGTTCTGAGTGGTCCAGAGGTTGGTAGTAATTCATGATATGCGAAGCTGACTCCGCCGCGGTAGGTAGGAGTAACCACTTAGACTGCCTTTGTTTATTTGTTTCCTAATGTCGTGATCGCTAGTGATTTACTCTGTTGTGACTGGTGTCAATTTTCTGATATGGTCACTATCTTGTCCAATGTTGAAGATGGAAACCTGGTACTTTTTGCTTCCATCTGATAATTATTTAGAGTGCTTTTTTGCACTTCACTTCAATCTAACATTTCTTGTTTTAATTCTTCGCACTCTCGGATAAGTAACTTTCGCCCTGTTTAATTCACGTTTCATCATCCAGTGTGTTTAATTGTTTTTGTCGTGCCTTAATTGTGATTTCCGTCGTTGACATGCGCTGATGCTCCTGCTGCTACTAAGGCCTCAAAACCATTATCATGCCGTTTTCGTCATCGTGTCTAGCGCTGAATTGAGCAAACAAACAAATCACAATGTAGTTCGGTTATAAGAGTCAACAGACTTACTCGCTCGTCCCTCGTCACTTGCATCTCGTTCCTTTCTCCCTGTCCCCGTTTGACAACCGAAATTGGTCACGCAATCGTTGATAATTTTTCAGTGTACCGTCCGCAAAATTCACTGTATACGATCGTAAATGCGACTAACTGTCTGGTTTATGACGTTATGATTATTCGCAACCCGCCGGGAGGAACATATTCACTTTTTTCTCGTTAATAAAGCCGGAAAATAGCCGTATTTCCCATTCAGTGGGTGACGATATTCGTCAGTCCTCAGTTGGTTTTGTTTCCCACCTGCAATCTTCGTGCAGCTTCGGAAGTGTATCCTCTAGGTTGTTATCAAACCGCCAGTGACAGCGAGTGAATTATCTGTTAACTTCTTCACCCTTCGTCTCTTGTTGATTGACCCGGGGAACAATAGTCCTTGCACCCCAAGTTGGTCTGTAATCTGATATATTCGCTTCTAGGCACTTCGTTCTCGTTGTCCTAATTATGACCAACATGCTTCTTGTTGGAGCATAGTTTGGTTGTTAGTTTTGCGCTTGCTCTCAAACGGCATCCCGGAGATTCCTGTAAATATTCAAGTTGTTTGTCAGATAGACTGCTGACTTAACGACTCAAAGCAACCGCCTCAAACTGTGTGCCAGAACAACCGCATCCATCTATCCAGGCTCTCACTACACGTACCAGCTTGCCTACTTGCTTACCTTTTATCGTTTATTTTTCGAATAACATGATCGCAAACCTAAAATTGTGAGCGGAAGATGTAGTAGGATGTGCTGGAAGACATTAACAGAGGGAGACGCTCCATTGGAATGCGTACCACCAATAGTCAGCCGAAACAATCTCCAAGATGTATAAGGGTGTAAGATTGTTTGACAATGACCGGTAACTGAAGAAAGAACAATCAGACATAGAGTCAGGTGTGGAATTCATTGGCAATAAAGAACACTCAACGCCAAGTAGCACATATAAATGTCCAGAGCAAACATAAGTCACTGACTGTGACCGTACGTAACCTCGTCCAACAACAGTCTTGACGTATTGTGGAATGAAGATACTTCAATAAAGTGTATCCACTGAATGTCGACAGCGTCAGCCGCATATCGTTATTTGTAACGGATCCCAACGTAGTCTGTGCCGTTTGTTGGATGATCTTGCTCCTTGTGAAAACGGTTCTCAGACAGCATGCAACCCATCCCACAATCAATTCTGACTGGCTCCGAAAAAGTCGACTGAATGCAAACTTCAGTGTTTTCTACTTATCCACACACAGACTACGAATTTAGGACTGGGAAGCTTGTTATGGATACCATTCTCAATGAGTTCCACCCAACTAATTGACCGGATGCATGGCAACAGGGGTGCCTCAGTAGCTAAATTTTCCATGTTGATTTTGGATACACCCCCGTCTGTCAGGTGATTGTGTTTTGACTAAAACAGTTGAAACTATATCCGGGATATCTTTGTTTCTTTATGACGCTTTTCCTTATCTCTAACGTCTCTCTTTACTGTCGTTCAGCTGCTTTTCGAATGAGCTCCCACCACGTTTGTTCTGATTGATGGAATCTGTCGTAAACACCTCCATAGTTCGGCTGTTATTCGCCTCGTCGATATATGACACGTGTGAGGAAGGCGTTCACCAGCGGAGAATAGCTGTCCCTCAATTTCCCATTGCCTTCACCACCTGCCAGTTATCTCCTTCGCTTGTGTCTGCATGCGTGTGCCTGCGTGTCCATACACGTATAACCTAATTAATTATGCATTCACCCACGATGCTCGCTCAACATTGAGCGCCAGGCACCGGTGGGATTGAAAATCATATCACTCGTGAAATAGACCGGGTGATGCTTTCTTCACTAACAGCGACTTGCCAATGAACCGAATCGCTGACCTGCATGGCCCGTTGAAATTTAGTATCCTTGCACTGCACAGGTCTGTTGTAGGTAGGTGTGTGTGTTTCAAGGTTTGGCTGAGATACTGGCGTTTTCGTTCCATATCTGGTTTTCCTTTATCTCTAGAACGTCTGCAGAAGCTTGTGCACTAAAATAGGAACGACGACAATATTGACGACATTGACAAGCTTTTTAAAGGCTTTTTCATTCACAATGGGTTTTTTATAGACTCGGTCGCTTTGCCGTCGCTCATATGAAACGGCATAAGAGCTGCACATTTTATTGAGGACCTAGAAGAATGAGGTGCCCCTTCCAATAAAGAATGATCTACTCGCTGCATCCTTTGCTTGCATAGCTGCCCGACCATAAACTGTCCCATCGGTATGCTGATCCGGCTAAAAGGCTGACACGTTTCAGCGCGCTGGATTGCTGGCTGGAACGTCCGTCCTCAAGGTTGAACCATGTCAGGAAGGTCGAACTGAAGTAGTCAAGCAAAGAGCAGCGACTGTAATAGTCGCTGCTCGACTAATCGCACTACGAAGTACGACGAGGATAACGTCTTATTGTGTCATACCGTAGAAGCGTGAAGACTGAAGTGTTTAGTCGTAGGTGTTTGCGGGATTTGTAAAATTCATGTTCACATCACTCTCCTCTAAATAGTCGTCCTCCTGTACTGGCGCAATTCTTCTGGTCAATCCCCTTCCCCCCTTGATGTGGACTCACCAGAATAATTGCACCAGGACAGGGGGACGACTGTCCAAACGAGAGTGATGTGGATGTGAGCTGAAGTTTCCGCTCCCAGAGGTAAGCCTCTCTGTGTATATGAACACTGATACTTCCTTCCCTAAAGAAGCCCCCCCAACAGGTGACCCTGACCGTGTCTCATCCAGTACGATAAAAAAACGGTATGTTTTGCCAGGAGCCCAATTCGGCCCCAACCACATCCGCTGCACACAGCAGCACTGAGATTCAGACATCGGTGCTTTAACTTACTTTCTCTCGAGCCAGTTCATTCCCCACAACGAAATGGTACAAACCTTTTGGCCAGTGGCTCCGGCCGGGGTTCCATAACACCGTTACACCACGGATCCGACTTTTGTGTGAGGCTAAAGGGCTAGCACGCTAACCGAAAAGTTGTGCGTTGGGCTTCCATTTCCAATTAGGACATCTATAAAAACCGCGCGGTTGATGCTGTTAGCGTGCCTAACGTTATTCGCAAGCTAACCGAATCCAGTAACTTGTTGCTGACGAAGTCTGCACAAGGCGATATGTTTTTTGGATGACCTTTATGGGGAAGCTCCTCTGCAGAAATCGTCCTATTTCGGGTACGTCTAGAGGATCAGGGGTGCAAACATTTTTACTTACCTGAATTAACCAGACTGGCAGGTACGCCTACCGTGGCCTGTGTTTTTGGCACTGTTCAAGAGGCGCTCTAAACCAGCGACGGTGTTTATTGTACCTAACAGCCCGATAATCGGACAGTGTAAAAAACCTTAGGCAGATTATACTTGTAATAGCTCGAAAAATTTCCCGAGCTGCTAGCTAAATTGTGTTAACTTAATCGTTGCATGGTGGAATGAAACAGTCAAATTTAAGCTATGGTTTATCGCAGAGGATTTGAGATGTTGGACCGGTTAGTACAGAGTAATACATTATTTTTCGGGGTGATATGACAACCAAATGGAAGTCATTCTGCCCGGTTTTGTCGATTCTTCTTCCACAAGAGAGTTTCTGACGTTTGCAGAGGGCGTACAGCTCTCATGTGTGTGTATGCTCATATTCCATTCCTTTTTCGCAATTAAATTAGGTTGTATTTGTTACCATCTCCGTTTCATTAGTGCGGTATGAGAAAGGACGGTGGAAACAACCTGTTCAAATGCAGCGCTAAGCATAATAAGGCAGTGATTAGGGCGAGCAGAACCATTTTTGCGCCACTCCCTTCAGACAGTACAACCCTGTTCTCATCAGCTACCAAGGTGCACACAAACAAGAAACGCATTTATCCGAGAGCAGGAAATGGCATATTTCCGGTATGTGGGGCGGAGTGCCTTAAAACATAGTTTTGCGGGCGGGAGTAAATGATCGTTTTGCAAAAAAGCGACCATGTTAACAGGAGCAACAATGAAGTGTTTGGTTATGAAAACATGTTTGGAGAATATGACCGCACAACCTGCCCACTCACACGACCATCCTATCAGCCAATTGTTCGATAGGCGGAGTAAGCGAGTAAATGAGATATGTGGGTGCGCGTATGTAGCTATGGGCACCCAGGGAATCATGACAGATGTTTCCAGGAGTTCTGCCAAAAACAGGTCGGTTAAAGCAGATTAGTGTTGGTATATGTTTCAGTGACATAAACCAGATAAAGTATATGGATGCACACCCATTTCTACAGTCGACAGGCGCAGATGGAAAGAAACAGTTGGTCGGAGGATGGAAATAAACTATACATACTCAGCGTTGTGTTGAAATTCAAGACAAGTTTTTTTTCACTCTCTAGGTTATTTCTCTTGTCTGTTAGTGTGAAAAAGGAGATTGTTGTCGCAAGCCGCGAGAAAGCCGGGTGGAAGCAAAATTACCGGTAAAAATACTAGGCTGGAGGTAATTGAGTCATGGGTCAAATACATACACGAAAGTGCAGTTTCTACGGTAGTTCATCTAAATCAATCAACTCATTTTTATATACTACCGTGAGACGAGTCAGACCCTGCTCCGTACCGATTCAATTCATATAATCAGCAGCCGCTATAAAAACCCCGTACTTGCCGTACAATGGTTCTAGCTGCGCATAGGAGGCGGTAGCTGTGGACTTTTCACTGGGAAGATTGGGAGGGAAGGTATGCATTGAAGGCAATAGCTTGGATGCATGAGCGCCGTTGAGGGTGCAACTGAGCCATGTCTGACAATCTCTCTAACCATTGATGTGTTCCTTCTCGGGGTCTTCATCCAGGGAGATGGCAATGACCAGCGCAGCTGAGTTTGCTGGTAATGGCCTTCATACTTTGCTGTCAAGTCATTGTTTGACCTCCCCCGGCTTGCTTCCACCCTTCACTTGGTTGTGCGAAAAGAGCTCTTCGAGGAAGTCGACTGGCATACGCAGCACGTGGCCAAGCCAGTGCAACCTATGCAGTATGATCAGTTCATCTATCGTGGACGATATTTCTTCCGACAACCATATGACGTATTTCAGCACTACTGATCCGGTGTTCCCACCAAACTCCGGCAGTGCTCCGAAGACGCCGATGGTCAAACACGGAAACTCTTTTGACCTCCTGGGCACGTAGCGGTCAGGTTTCTGACCCTTATAATAATACGGGGTGCACCGTAGCATTGTAAACTCGACTATTGACGGATAAGTTGATGTCACGTCCACGACAGGTGATGCAGGTTCACGAAAGCTGTTCTGGCCTTTCAAGTCCGGATGGAAATATCATCTTTCGCTAGACCATCGGGACTGATACAGCTGCCCGGGTAGACAAATTTGTCTACTACCTCAGTCGACTCATCCGCAAGCGTGAGACTATGGTTCGAGCCCACCCAGTCTTCCAGCAGCACTTTGCATATGTGAAGCGCATGCCAAACCGTGAGGCAGATTTATTTAGATTATTTAATATTGTTTGCATTACCACGGGGTCAGATCCAAGGAGAGCTATTTCGTTGGCGTACTCGATAGATGAGTTAATGCCCCGGGAGTATTTGAATCCCATTAGAGGCATTAGAGGGCGGTAGTTAGTCTTCCATAATCATATCAATGACGAACTTGAACAGGAAAGGTGAAAGTGAACAGCCTTGCCTGACCCCACTTGACGTAGTGTACTCATGCGAGAGCTTCTTGTAAACTTTCACACATCCGCGGGAGTTGGAGTACAGCCCCTCAAGGAGGGTCAAGAATTTATGGGGTACACCTTTGCTCCACAGACACTGCCATAGGGCCTGACGGTCCACAGAATCGAAGGCAGCTTTCAATTCAAGGAAGGCAACAATTGTTGGACGCTGGAAACAGTGTCGCTGTTCCAGAATCTGTCGGGGGGTGAAAATGTGATCGATCCATCCTCTTGTAGGACGGAACGCAACTTGGTTTTCACGGATCTCTCTCTCCCTGTGTTCAGTCAACCTTCCAAGAATAAGACCACAGAGCGCCTTCGACGCCACAGCTACCAGGCTGATGTCATGGTGGTTTTCACACAGCGTCCGCGTACCCTTTTTGAAGATAGGAACAACTGTCGACAGGCACTTTCTCTTCGTTCCATATAGCACCAATAAGCTTTATCAGATGGGTCACCAGGGATTCTCCGCCTTCTTTGAAGAGGGCTGACTACAGACCGTCCGATTATGGTGCCTTGTCACGTTTCAGTACGGATATTTGGTACTTTCTCCTTCCGACGGGCGATCAAGGTTTACATTCCATTCGTCCGTATGCACTGTCTCCACAGGCTGTGTTGCAGGAGGCCAGCTAAACTGTTCTTCGAAGTGTTCGGCCCATCTTTCCAGTCGACGATTTTGCGAGTGAATTAATGAGCCATCTTTTTCACTAATCGTTTCACTGACCGTTGCTTTCCTAGGGCCAGTAGATCGTATCAATTGATATAGGACACGGCTGTTTCCCGTAGCAAAAGCCTTCTCCATCTCCCGAGCTTTCGATGTCCACCATAGCTCTTGATCTTTCCTTAGACTCTTCACTATTTGGCGTTTGAGGGATTTGTGTGCGCCGTAGTACTTGTTGCCCGCTGGTATGAATTTCCTGGCATCAGTCATGGATAGTGATCTCGACGACATCCAGTGGTCTTGTGTTCGAATCGGAGAAGTCGAAAAGACAGCACTGAACGCCGCTAGCATAGCTCCTTCCGCATTTTGCCATGGTTCATTCACGTGCTCGCTACCAGTGCAGTATTGGTTTACTGTAGAAGCGTATTGAGCTAGCTCAAACCGATACTGTTGAGTTGTGGTATTTCCTCGAAGATGGTGGATTGGCATGATTCTTGCTAGCTTGCGAGATTCTGAGGGGAAACAAACTATCAGGCGTCCACGCACCATTGCGTGATCGAAGTCAAGTTGTATACCCCCAGAAGGAATGACAGTCTTGAATTGTAGCCCTCCACCGGTGGCTGATGGCTACGTGGTCCAACTGATTCAACGGTTGAGTTGCAGTTGGCGGCCGTCAGGTTGCGCGATGCGAACATTCATGCTGGAAGTGATTCCAAGGAGCTCAGACGACCGAACTGGGCACCCATATCGCCCGCAAGGATCACAATGTCAGTGGTTCTTGCTCGACGAATAAGCTCGCATAGCTATCGATAGAAAGTATCCTTCTCAACGTCAGAATTGCAGTCCGTTGGGGCATAAGCCGACGCTACAAACAGGCACCGTTTTTTAAGTCGACAGGCACTGAGCTGGATAACCGGATGGGCCGAAGACAACCGTTCACTGCGATCCCATCCAACAAACCGCGTTCAGCCCTGGGCTGCGATTCATCGCTTCTCGATCACGGGACACACGGAGGGAGAAATGTGAAAGAGCTAAGTTCGTCCTTGGCGTTCTGGGATGCATAACCACTCTTGGGTCTTGTATCTATGTTTCGGAGACACAGCACACATCAATTTTAAGGGAGTATAAGGTTTCAGCAAGCATTGTCTGTTTGCCAATTTGACATAGAGTACGGACGTTAAAAGCTCCTATGTAGAAAGGATCTCGTGGATTTATCAGTATTACTTTTTTATTGTTTACAAGGCAGCGGGGTGCGTAATGCACATCGGCCAAATAAGTGACAGTTAAATGACATTTGCTTGTTTGCTGGGAAGTGGTATGAGGAGAGACATCGGTGGATAAAGAACTGCGCGGGCAAATGATATCTTCTGGTTGTCCAGGTCGAGGAAGAAGGTTTGGTTGAGGTGCCAAATATTCAGCCTTTGACTCCAAAGTCTGACTCATAAGGCAGTGGGAAAATGTATGGTTATGTTCGAGGACGCTGCCCCTAGCCTCTGACTCAAAAGTTTGATCCACAGTGCAGTGGGAAAATGTGGGGTTTTCTTTGGGGACCCTGCCCGGAGCCGATGAATCAACAGGCTGGCCTGCTCGGCTGCAAGGCTTTGGCATAACCCGAGCACACTGGGAATAAGGCATTACTATCTCACTCGTGATGTGGCTGCGCACAGCAGGTATCTTTTGAACGTCACCAGTCTCTGGTTTTAAAAGTATTTCAACCGTTTTGAATAATGCGCCGGTGGTCACGGTCAACCGTTGGGCGATCGTAGCGTGTGGTTTTTAGGCCTACCTTTTCTAACCCATCCTTCCTCGGGAAAAGGCAGCATCGCTGCTTCCATGAATATAGACATGCTGGTCGCCCTAGGGAAACACCTTACGGCGTTCATACTCCTATCGCAGAGGTCAGTACGACCTTATCCCCAGACCGCCTCGTAGCACGATTACTCGTAGTACGGGGTCGCGCTTCTCTTGATCTGACTGCTCCTCTTTGGCCTTCCTGGCATGGTTGAACCTTTAGGAACTGATGTTCAGCTAGTATAGCCCACGGGATCGTTGCAGCACTCAAGCCCGACCACCACTTCAAGGTGGCAGCTTTAGGTCGGGTCAATTCATCTCAGTATACTGTCGAGTTAGATGCGTTAGGTGAGAAGGAATCAGATGTGTTTAATTCTGCTGCTCGGTGGAACAGTGCTGAATTCCCCGTTCATAAAGCCAACGCTATCTCAGTGTCACGGTCATGGGGCATTTCAGAGAGTGGTATTCGTGGCGTAACGAATATTATTGCGGAACACAGTGTTTAACGTAGACCGTCACCGACTAGGTATAATGTACTATGAAAATGGTATGGCCTTACCGTAGGTCCTAGTTTCGAAGTTGCTATGCAGAAATAACTAACTACGAGATAACGTGCTACCTAGTATCGGAAATGCAGCCGCACTTCTTGTGAAGATTGGAGTGTCTTATTCGAATGAGTACGACTTGAATCCTTCAACGAGGATCAACTGGAGGGCAAGTCTAATGACAGCATCCGCGATAACTCAAGCTCCAGAAGCGTATATTAAAATTGTTGCATTTAAAAAGCCCGTAGTTGGGTCTGGGTCGCATTGCCACATGCCGTTTCTCCTAGTCCTGGGCTGGTTCACACCGGGACGGGTTTGTTAGTCGGTGTCGTGTTTGTGCAGCCTTTCTGTCGTGTCTGTTTCGACAGGCGTTAGCATGATTGGTGGGTTCGTCTAGCTGATTTGTTGGCGCGCTTCCAGGTGCCCTTAACCGGGTGTCGGGCTCGGACGGCACATTTACGTGGAACAAATTTTAATGTTCAAAGTATACTTTGAAAATTCTGGTATGAAATAATGGAATAGGATTTCGGTTCCATTTTTGTTGGTTTTCGGATCCGAAGTAATGGTTAAAAGGGACAGACGGGGGCATTTGTATGGCGGTTAGAGGTGAAATTCTTGGATCACCGCCAGACAAACTACAGCGAAAGCATTTGCCAAGGATGTTTTCATTGATCTGGAGCGAAAGTCAGAGGTTCGAAGACGATCAGATACCGTCCTAGTTCTGACCATAAACGATGCCAACTGACGATCCGTGGTGGCGCGATTATTGGCCCCGCGGGCAGCCCCCGGGAAACCTTTAAGTCTTTGGGCTCCGGGGGAAGTATGGTTGCAAAGCTGAAACTTAAAGGAATTGACGGAAGGGCACCACCAGGAGTGGAGCCTGCGGCTTAATTCGACTCAACACGGGAAATCTCACCCGGCCCGGACACTGTGAGGATTGACAGATTGATAGCTCTTTCTTGATTCGGTGGTTGGTGGTGCATTTATTGCGTCGCTTTCAACTGCAGCAGTTTCGTTCATCAGTGGGAAGAATATAGGGACTTCAGCAACTTTAATTCAATATCCGGTTGTTGTATTTTTCCGCTAAGTGGAAATTTGGATTATAACATGTTGGACTAAACACCGGTCATTCAGAAGAACCAAAAACACTGATTTTACAACCCTACAGCCCCTCGTACGTGCTCTGGTTTACATGGCACCGACCACTATCATCATTCTCAGCTCCCTCGTTGTCATTCTTACAGCTGCCATCGTCATCGCTGTCCCCTTCATCATAATCGTTGCCATCATCCTGTGTAAACCATGTACGTGTTAGGCAGTGGTCTGAGCTGCCACTGTTTTGTTTGCTGATCTAAGAGCAAAAAGTGAACAGTTACGTTTTGGGGGTAACAGTTGCCACCGTCCACTGGTGAATCCATGGGTGGCGATGGACGTTTATCATAGGTGGTGAGATCAGGAAGAACCTATATGTTGGATGTAATAGGTTGGATGCATGGGTGCGTGAATAAACCATATCTGCCTGTTTCTCTAACCATCGGCACGTTCCGTCTTGTGCTCTCCATTAAGGACCATTATGGTTTTCAAAATTCGCTGCTGAGCTGTGATCTCCCTTATATCGTTTCTAACTTGCGCATGATTACTGGACAAGAGTTCTTCGGGAAGGTCGATCCACTGGCACACAAAGTACGCGACCAACCGAGAGCAACCTACGGAGTAGTAATAGTTTATCTGTCGTATCATTTACTTTTCTCAAAAACCATTCGACACACTTCAGTATTTGTGATCCGGTGTTCTAATCGGACAGGGCGGTGTTCTAAAGGCGTCGATAGTAAAAAACTGACTGTTTTGATAGTTTTCGGCTTCCTATTCAGATTTCTGACCCCGCAGTACTCTTGTGTACTATGCCCCAGGTTTTTCATGAGAAACCTACTTCGGAATCACACAGCAAACTTTTCATTCCCACTTTTTTTTTAATATACGTGTAGTCAGTTAGTTAATCTGCCTTTGGGCAAAACTTGTACTGACTCACCAGAATCAGAGGATTTGTGCTTTTTTGAGGTTATCTTCTCCAAGGGACAGAGCACAAATATTGTGTTCGATCCATCCATTTAGCAGTCTTTTCAGCGTTCCAGAAGTTTTGATGCATGGGCTACAGAACCGTTCGTGCGAGGCAAAGTTCAACTATGCTGAAAAGTTTACTGAAATGCATCGGCTGCTCGAATCGCTTGAGCCCCTAGAGGACCTGAAAACAACAGCTTTTCGGACAATAGTTGAGCACTACTTTTCATTCACGAGTGGTTGATCGACAGTATGGTTAAACTTGCACTCGGGCATGTCCCAGCGCTAGTCACCCTTCAGCAGCGTAGATTCATATCACGTTACTTGTGAACTACCTTTCGAGGTGGGGAGTTCGCAGGTGGTCCTGCTGCGCTGTTCTCCATTTTGGACATGTTTCTTTTGTTTTATAAGGGATTGAACCTCCGAGTCACATCATCAGGAAACCTCTGTCCGATCAGTTTATTTTCTCCCTACGCTCATTGCAGGACAACGTAATTTGTAAACCACCCGGAATTGAATCTGTACATTTTGGCAGTTTTTGCAATACGCATACCATCAACTTACTGTATGCCTCGGTTTTCTCAGTTCGTGCAATAAAAGCGAACGAACTGCTTATCAGTGGAGTCAGAGTGGAATAATTGCATTTCCGTTCCGCTACATTTTTGACGGTAGGGGAGTTGGTCCTGTTTGCTGCTTACTCGGTGTCTGCAAACAAGCTTAAACAATTTGTCCTTGTGTTTGTGTTGGCTTCGTTCCGCCCAACGGGTAATGACAACTTGTCAACGATTACAGTGAAGCCGAACAATTTTTATGTGATTACGTAATCCCGGTTGCGCTTCAATCGTCCCTTTGTTGCGCGATCCGAATCGAATCGATACACTGAAGAGGGAGTTCAAACTTACCAACAACTTGAGCTTGAAGTAGCTTAAGGGTTGGGGCGTATGTTACTAATCGAGAAGCCGTGACCCGAACCTGTCCTTGGTTTCTCGGTGTATCCGTCTTCGGGTTTCATGGCGGCATCGTATTAAAAGGATTCCACAGCTCAGCGACTTGTTAGCGAAAGCATCGAGTAGTGATTACCACTTGTAGTATTCCCTAGTATCTTGAATACTATGCACGACTTATTTCTGCAACCCGATAGACTGTCACATGTCGAGTTAATTGGAAACAGTGCGCAGGAAACAATCAAACAAAAAGTGCCTATACAACTGTCATAAATGCAGCATGGACTGAATGCTGTACCACCACCTTACTCCGCTATGTTTTTCATGTTATTTGCCCTTTTTGGAATTACACTACACCATTGAACTGGCTGACTTAACGTAGGCTATTCAGCCTTTTCTTCAACCGTTTGAATCCTAAATTTGCTTAACATCATCGTTCTTAAATAATTTGTTTTGCGCCATGAATGGATATGATTGTTTCAACATGGTCCTCTCATCTCCGAAGCTTTGAAGTTAGTGTACGCTTCTTGAGACCGGGTTAATCTTCCAATCTGATTATTCGCTCAATTACTTGTCAGTAATTACCGTCTTTTCAGTGACCGCTCTCCCATAGAGGTCGAATTCGTCCCTCTCCCGTCAGGAGAGGGACGCTATGCATTTTAGGGAATGAGTTCCCACCTTCCTCGCAAGAACGGCGAGAACAAGTTCGTCCCAGCATCAGTAACCGCACTAGTGCTGTGAAGTCGAAAATATTCGGAGTGTTGCAGTAGGTACATCTAATTTCGCAGACAGGCGGTGAACCACCCTACACCCTACACACACCCTACATTGTGTTCATCCCACTGGGAAGGACGTTTTCGGTCGGACGCGTCAAAGATCTCTATGGAAGGGTTGTACCATAGTTAATGGGAATATTACGCTACTGTCTACCTACAAAGTTCTGTGTCAGGCTTCTACTGAGAGAGAAAGAGTTCACCGAAGCTGTTGTCTTCCCTTATTCGCGTTTCTTCAACTTTATGCATCTTGCAAACATCTTTTGCCTCTTACGTATAGATGTCTCGTCATTTTGAAGTTCGAGCAACTCATCCTCTATCAACTGTACAGCGTCTACTTGAAATTACTGTCCCCTGTAGTTGGAGAACACCATCTCCACCACCGATTCGACGAATACAGTATTCCTCGTTGACAAGAATAGGCTCCTGACGACCTGAACTTATTTCCAACGAAGGTTTTCTTGTTCGTGGGGTTGGTCTACAAACTGGCAGGCTTTTTCTAATCTATTTCAGCACCCATACAGGGTCTGAAATGAACACTCTCGAGCCCACCACTTAAGCGCAAAGTTCCAGCTTTGGCAGTTAAACCCTAGTATATGTTACTGATGTATTGTTGACATTCTAGTTTTCTTCACAGCTCCGTCGATGTACCCTGAATTGTGCTCTAAATTACCTATCGATATCGTTGCAAGACGAACTTCGGTATATCAATCATCTCATATTGGTTCTCAGCACAAGGGACCGATATCACGGAAGAGGGTGCTCATACTTTCGGTTTACAACTAGTCATGAATGTACAAACGTGCGCATATATGGGAAGTCAACCGCCTTGTTGTCGTTGCGAAGTTTCTGATCTGTAAGGACTGCAACAGGCTCGGTAAAGTGTGATTCTAGTGAATCCTACTGACTTGTCGGAACAGTGAAAGCGGATGTCAGATGATTACCCACACTAAGTAAATGTCAGCCTACTCAGAGCTACAACTAAATCGGCTTCTAGTTCCCGAAGCTGTTTCTGGACCAAAAGATGCAGTACTGAAACGCCCGCGTTTACCCACCGCACCTGTCTTTTGACCGCATTACGCAAGTTAGGGAATTGCAACCAAGACTTCAAAACCTTCGTTGTTTTTCGCAACAACACTGATATTTTTCAATAGTTTTTCGTGGACGATAGGGCTTGTGCCTGTTTCGTATTTGGGTAGCAGGATGCCTACGGGTTTGAGACTTCACGAAGTAAGTGTGTTTCCCGCCAACTCTTTTTCGTCTTTCTTGGACTTAGTGGTGAGGTCGAAGAATGGCATCATGTTCGCTTTTGATCCTTGTTTGTCGTTTCGTTTGCTCCACTCATGTGATTTCGCTCTCCGGTTCTCAAGCAATACGCTGTGGACGCTCCTATCCTATCGGGTTGTGTATCGTTGAAGATTAATTGGTGTTTCTGCTTGTTCAATGCTTGTCCAATGTGGGGCTCCATAGCAATGCACGACGAAACCGTTAATCGTTCTGAAACATCCACCTGGTTATCTCTCCTTACTTCCCGCACCTGTTGCATAAATTATTTTGTATAGGGACAAAGTTGCCATGATATAGTCACGCTAGGACAACATCTGTTTTAGAGTAATGGTTTCACCGGCATTCTGTAGTCACGTGACAGTTGCGCCGCCTTCCACCCCTCCCTTCGGACGTCCCACTCAACTATCCTCATATTTGATGTTTTTCGCTTCTCCGCATCCAAAAAAGTGTCGCACGACTTTCTTGGAACGACACGAAAACACCTTAACTTGTCTTTTTAGCTTTGAAGTGTGCAGCCGTACCCCCGCTATGTACCCGTGAATGGGTTGATTAAACGGAAAGAAAGCCGTAACAGCACATTTCCCATGCTTTCCACCAGTAGCTATCAGCCACATCGCCCAGCTCAGTAGACGAAATCATTGCTGATCTTTATGTTTGACGTCGAGGCTGTTATGCACACAGTGGTTATAGCCACTCCGAGGACTTGTTGTTTGGCTAGTTATCAACCCGGCTGACTTGTCTTAGTTTTATCGCTCAACTGAATGTATTCTAGTGAATAGAAATATCTCAAAAAATATTTTTCTATCAGGTTGACTCAGTGTGTCGCTTCATCTAAGTATGATAGCGCGTGGCGAGATTCTCTAATCTTTACGGTGTGTTTTACTCGGTGAGCTGCGCAGCATCTGTCAACGGCCTATTGCTTGTTTCTTTCTTTTTCAAAGCACTGATTATAATCATCGGTAACATTCAAATTCCTTTCAGCATAAGCGATGTTGTTATCTGCTATTAATATCGACTGACGGAGGAAACCCGCAATGTTTCTTCATCACCCGGTATGTAGTTTCCACTTGAATATCAGCCTTCATTTTAGGTTTGAGTGGTCCAAATTCCACAATTGCTATGCGGTATCCCTCTTAAGTATGACCTCGTGAAAGTCAAACGGATTCGGTCGTCTCAGAGTTACTTCTATAGGGGGCCGAAAAGATTGATACTTGCGAGTGCCGTGCGCAGCTACACGGCCATATTGCGGGAGTAGTTACAGGGACTGTCATTAGATAGTGTGTGTCATGCCTTGTTTTTACAAAACCATGGCGCTCTTCTTCACAAAGTGTTCCCGGTAAAATCTGGTAATCAGTATATTGATATAAAAGCCGTGTCCGGATCTGATCTGGAAGGCTACTTGTATTCAAGTCCTAATGGTATTCATGCCTTGTTCAATAAACTCGGCACTTGGTCCATGATGAGCAACTCTCACATGATGACCCAAAGTAGTAGCATTAACAAGGATAAAGTCTAGCTCGATCCCTTCTACTGCAAGTCAACTAAATCCGCATCTTATAGAATACATATATCGCTTTAGATTTCTTGGTCTTTTTCCACAGTGTTGACCGGTTTTCTAACGGTTTAACTTAATTTTCCGGCCCCTGAACCACGTCGTTCAGGCTTGTCATGTAGCCCTTGAAAATGTTGGTCAGTTTCATGGCTTCCTTTGGGGGGTGGGGAAAATTCAAATTCCTGGGAAAAATGATGGACTCTCTAGGGGGCCGGGTTAACTTGTTCAAAGATAAGTTCTGTAGAAATCTGACAGAGAGCGCTTGTCTTAAGCTGTACGTTCATGTTTCCGGACATCATTTTTTTGACAGACATGTTATACACTGTCTGCTTGTTTGGTGATTTGAAATTCATCACCTGGTGGATGATTTATGTGGGTTTTTCTTCAACATTTTGCTTCGCAAGCCAACCTTTGATTTCCTGTTCTCCCCGCCCGTCTAGCCACTACAGACGCATCTCAGCTGTTACAGCTCCAACAACAAGCGGCATTATTACAACATCAACAGCAGCAACAACAGCTTCTTGCTGCAGGCCTAATCCAACCGGCTTCAATTCAGGCTAGTCCTTACGGATTTGGGACGTTAGGTGGACGTCGAACTGACCCAAACATGATTCCTGCTGTCTCGCTCTATCTCCCCACCACCGGTCTGATTCAAACACAACAACATCCAATCTACCAACAACATCCTGTATCCATGCCGATGAGCGATCTGTCTAAATTGGGTCTTCTGACTGGTGGGACGGTACTTCACCACCACCAACAAAAACAGTCAGATCAAGGTGACTCCACACTCGTTACTACGTCTCCCGGCAGCCAGGCGGGTGGGGGCTCTGTAGTCTACGAAAATTCGTACAATTCGTTTAATCGGTAAGTCATCCGATATGCTTCTGGGTGTATCATGTTAGTCATATAGTCTTCATCCTTTCACTTGAATAATAAAATGTATGATAAGGCAATCTGTCACTTTGATTTTACCGAGGTTGTCCGGGCGGCAAGAAAGTGTTGTCACTAGCCGTTTTGATTACACTAATTCCCAGGACATTTCTGTGATGATAAGCAAACCATGTACGTAATTCACTCCACCGCCGGAGGAGCACGGCGACGTACTCCACAATCTGTTTTCATTCGCCAATGGCTAGATTGAATGAAACGTTTGCGTAGTTGCGTGTTTTTTCGCTCCACACGCTGGACACTGAATACCACTTCATTCAACTGTCGACCAACGGGCCATGCAAAAGATTGATCCGTTCGTTCATCCGACTTTCGCCCGGCACATCGTTCGACCAACTGTAATGCGTGATTCTTTGCCTGAATGCCAGATCTTTCTTATTCACTGACCTTTTCAAGTCATTTGGTTTGCCAGAGAAAGACGACTTTTTTTAGAATTGGCATATATTTCTGCGTAAATTTGGGCAATTCAGGTGCCCAACTGTCTGTTGGCGTGTACATGCAAATGCGTGTCTGTTCCGTTTGTACCCGTTTTCTTGTATCTTGTTGATGCATACTGTTTATGTGGGGCGGACTTTCTGATCATCGCAGGAATTCGGCAAAACACCCATGGTGAAAACTCCGACATCGACTCACTTCATACAGACTATCACATTTCACTAACAAAGTATGATGGTCCGTTTTTTCGTTCACCTGATGTCGACTCTTCCTGTGGTTGGTTATCCAAAAAATGAATATATCTTACCAAGAACACGATGCGACATCGAAACCATCTCTTGAAGGCCGCAGCTTCTGTAGTCAGTCATCTATGCCTCGCTGTCCACGTCCTCGGGCTAGGCAAGCCCACTATCCACGACCAATTGGCTCAGACATCTTAGTCATTTTACTGGAGCTGAATATCTCGGGAAAACCTTACCATCTAATGCAATACAGACCAGTTTGGGCGATGGGAATGTACAAGTCGGCTTAACAGCTCGTTGTCTACCAATGTCCTACCACATTGGACTTTTCCGGGTCAGTTCGACCAGTCCAATCTGTTTCCCATAAAGGACCCGCTCCTCTTTGACGAACTCAGTCGAATCCGACAAATCCGTTGTACATGCCACTTTGTGACCCCCGAACTTAGTGACATTGGTTGTTAGCGCTCCTTATCGCCCCATGATTTCCACTCGCTTTCCGTCAGTTTTTCCTAGGCTTCATCACACAATTCTCAAGTTTCTACAGCCCTATCCCTGCTGGCCGCACTGCTGTCGGGAAATAATCGAACTGTAGATTGGTATGAGACTGACGAATTATAGGCATCTTCAATGTGGACCGCAGACATTATGTACGTGGTGAAGTAAGTTTATTGTAAAAGGACGCAATGGGAAACGGTGAAAACTTTGGTGGCTTCCAACTTATTTTTTGCATAGTCGAAACAACCGGAGTTCCGTTCTGCCAGAAAATGCCAACCAGATGCTCGACTGGTTTTTATGGTGCAAAATATTCTACTCCACTCACTTAGCTCTGCTGTTTGCTTAGTCATACTCTTCATGCCTGCAAAATGTGCTTTTGCTCTTGCAGGCCTCATGTCCTACGAATGAATCGTAGTGGTCGATAAATTCACTTAAATTCTGGCGCCTTTTGAAGCAACAGCACAATTTTTCCACCCTTGGTGAATAATTTTATACTTTAGGAAGAGATTCTCATTACAGTCAAAGCAGTCACATTGAACTTCCGTAACAATGAACTCCGTGCTGGTTCTAGCTGGTTCATTTCGGGAGTCAGTTTGTGACAGACGAAGTCGCTAATTCCATCAAGACTGGTTCGGATTTTGTCAACCTCTGAGCTGTGGTGTTGCCGTGACACCAGACAGTCTGTCAAAAATCAACTACATCTGCTGCAATACGCTCGATCTCATCAGAAAGTGGCCACTGTAAGTAAAAGCTACAAGCAAGCTTTTAGCGTTTGGACATGGGATGATGCGAAGAATTGCAGTAATGCAGAGCTGCCAGCTTTAGTAGAAGCAACTCACCCACGATAAGAGAGCTGGTTACGTTGGTTTTTATCTTCTTCCTCTGGACATTCTGCGTGGAAACTCTAGGAGTGATCAGACCAGGATCTCACAAGGTACTACCAAGGCCTTAAGCGGTAACCACAATTACATCAGCGGGTGTCCCTCCAAGTCGCATTGACCCCTCTATGAGAAATATAAAGATAAGATAAGCGTTCACCTGTAATGCCCTTTCGATGCATAGCTGTGATGCTACCAGAAGAAAGCAGGATGGCTGAGGTACCGTCAGGTTGTCCAAGTCTAGGCAGGAGCAGTCAAGATGCCGGAGTCGGGTTTGAACCACGGACGTTCCGGTCAGTAACCTCGTGCCTTAACCACTGAACTGTCTCGAGTTCACTGGGAGACCCAGTCCGCGTGTCGGTTCACGTGACATGGAAGAATGCACAACGCTCTATCTTGTTTATCATACCACCGATCAGCCACCCTCGACTCGACAAATCAGCTTCTTCCTGAAAGGTTGTGGTTCGCCTCTCCCCCAAAGTTCATGAGGTGTGCGCTTCTCACGATTCATAGTCAAGATGTAGCAACCTTGCGTAGATTATCGACTTTTCTGCATATACTGACTCAATGTACCGAATTTGACAGTGATGTTCTCAACCAAAACTCTCGTTGGTATTGGTTTGACAGAATTGATGTAGACCAAAGTCTTCAATGCTTATTTGCCCCATCCACTATCCATTCATCTCAAATGACTACTGCAACAACTGCAACTTGGAATGCAGTTGATACCTGACACTTGTGTGTATTAATACTAGAATGCCAGGTTAAGTTGTTCAAGAATAAAGCGACTTTGGTTGAGCGTGACTGACCTGCGTACCATTTGGGTGTTGGGAACGTAACTCTGTGTCCGGCGACCAGCAGTCTGGGACTGTTAAAAAGCTGTTCTGCTAACCACATGGTGCTTCTTGAACTTTCCAATTGAGGTGTTGTCGCGGGCTGTTTGTTCGCGTTTCCTCTCACCTGCTTTAAACAACTGTCGGCTGGCTTAATTTGTAACCCTCTTCCACATAGTCTCTTCTGTCCCGTGTACAAGCGTTCAATAGTTCGCTGTCACTTGGCTTTTCTCCCAAGGGACGCGCCCATCCTATCATGTCTAAACGCTTTGTCTCTCTCGTCCTTCCCCGAATCCTCCAAACTCATCCCGACACTTTCCAGTCTGATTCAGTAGGCTGAGTCAGGCTTTAGGCTGGACAACAAGACATTGATTTCACAGGTGTTGTTTTTGCTGTTTTTCCGGAAGCTCGTGACTGTCGCTTAGTCTTCTCGTCACCTATATCACCGTCGTTGAATGCTTTTTTTCTGTCTGACTCAAGTCGATTATTCATCGTATTGCTAAATCATCTAGTTGTTCAATTATGTGCGCATCGGTCTTCACACGATATTTTGGACGCGGTGTAAGTTCTTCAGTCCGTACCTTTTAATAAGTTTTCCTAGCACAGTACTCATTCTCTCTGAAGGTCAGCCTCTCTCTCTAATATGACCGCGCTTCTGTGTAAAGCACTCATACGTGTCAACTTATGCTTCATACTATGGCCGAATCCATCTAACATTTTTGAAGTCGTACTCGAAAGTGATTACTGCAAATGCGGGTGTGATTAGTTCATAAAAAACAGTCTCTTACACGTTGTTTCTGGTTGGCTTTCATCAGCTGGATGCAACAGGATCTCTTACACGACAGTCTGATCCACAAGTTGCGCTGTGTTGCAGCTCAACCAACATGCGGCCATTGATCACGGTTGCTCGTATGAATTGATCTGATTTCGTGGCTCGGTTTATTTGGGGGGTATCGCCTCACTGCCTTGTTAAAGAAATGTTGCTTGTGTGATTTGAGATTCGGCGTAAAACGAATCCACGAGCTAAACAAGACCACGAGAGCTTTATTTTTGTAGCCACTAAAGGTTGCTTACAAATTTTCCTTCCTTTCTTCATTCATTTGAGCTGTGTTTTTTTACGCCCGCAGTGTTTTCATCCCTAGGTCCTTTGCTGTGGCACAAAATGTTTATCTTTCCGGCGAAGTACAAACAGTTCGGTAGAGTGGACATCGTGAAATCACTAATATCGTAGCGCACGTTGGACAGTCGACGTGAGCTGCGTTCAAACACAAAATGACAATCGATTGCCGTATCTTCGCTCCTTTTGATTGAATGAGACTCGGTCCATTTCACCATATCTATCGTTTGATTGTGTAGGTTTATTTCATGAACTTTTGTTGATTCGTTAGCTGCCTGATAACTCGAAGTTCATCCTTCGGGGCATAAGTGACGGAAACATCATTTCACACAGAGCACATGCAGATAGTATGTAAACCGATTGCTTTCCAAAATTCTCCGATCGATTCCGAGTGTCTTCTGACTGATCGAGTGTTTAAAACCTCTGGGCGATTGGAGCAAATCATGCGGCGGATTCATCCCATCGAACAATTGATACCAACCAACCAGTCATTTCTCAATCTGTCAGGCCGAGTGGACATCTATGGACTATATGACCACTATGGTTTGCAAACCCCTGTTCCCTGGACTATCATCCGATTACCTAATCGGCGCCCATGCTTGCTTCGGCAAATGCCATCCTGTCAACAGAATTTGGTGGAATTGGAGCGTGCCGATTTCACCACTGATCCCCACCAACAATATCTGTTTGTCTGCTTTTTTTCAATGACTCATACGTGGATAATGAAAAGAATCTGTTGCGCATGCAGTTGTACTGTGCAGACTTGACTGCCAATTATGACAGCTCGTTGTCTGTTTCGGCCAACCGTCCAACCTTCGCATTTCGCTTGTTCGTCTGACGTCGGTTGTGTTAATACCACGAGTCAGTTTTATTGTGACAATAGGGTAGTCTGCATACGATAATATAATTATTATTAGGTCATCCGCCTCTTTCTGCCGTTTTGCGGCCAGTCCAAATAATTGGAGATGGGGTCTAAAACACATGTAGCTGATGTTTGGGTTGTACAATCTGTCAAGTTAGCCGGCACCCATACGCTTCTGATAGACTGGTGGTTAGTGTTCAGCCTGAATCGCTTCAGACTGGTCAGTCAATACATAATGGTCAATTATGAATCCCGTATCCCTGTTTCCCGATGCGAATGATGTAAACCATGGTTCTTATTAAGAATAAGTTGCTACTTGATCTTACCTAGTTTCGTTGTGGAAAATTCTGGTCAGAACTGAAAGATCCACTTAACACTTGTGAATAACTGTAAAAATTTCATAATTCATCTTATTGGACCGGTTGACATTCGTAAAATCTCGAGTTATGCTTCGTCGATGGTCGAGTGCAACAAATAGCGTTCTGCACTACTCATAAGGTTGCTGAAA
>SJOL01008805.1:306513-435033 GCA_004794785.1 Opisthorchis felineus
TATATATTATTATTATATTATATATATAATTATATATTATATAATTATATAATATATACGTGCTTCTATAAGCTGACCAGCTGAACTCACATACGGTTAGCTAGAAGCAGGAACTTTTTGAAGTCCGAAGTGGTAGAACTCGGCTTCAGTCAGGATTTGAACTACTGAAGGATTTTCGTATAAACCATATTTTGGGTAACGACACAAGACTAACTGTGTTCATTTTATTCTAATTAAAAATCGATTCAACGGACGCCTTGTGGAACGTTGTTCCCCTGAGTGAACTCTGGCACAAAGCATGAAACTTCACTAACATTCTGCTGGGCATGTATGATTTTTTGAATCTCCAGTAGAACTTCTCTTTGACTGAATTGACTGTCGGTAAGCCCTGTCGTGATACATGTCAGACAACTGGAGTTGACACCGTAAGGGGATTCGTTCTTGCGGACGTGCAACCCACGTCCGGCGCCAACCACAGTAAGGTGTCAAGATAGGAGACCTGGTGAAACATATTTGATGTGGATACATTAGGAGGGCTAGTTGTAAAGTTTATGGTTGGTGTCAAGATTTTGTGGGGACCTTTTACTTTCCCTCCTGGTCATCAGCCATTTTCGGGTCCCGGAGAAACGCAGCAGTATTCGCTAGATGTGTATTAATGTTTCCGATGGTGATAAACTTTCGCGCTCTTTGGTAAATGGCTTTTCAGCCATTTACCAGCCTATACCCAAGTACCTCAAATTTCCAGGATACTTGTCTCACCTGGCCGTTCCTGACTCCTCCAAAAATGATCCTGAAAATTTACTGAGGGATTCTTATGTTCTGGTGGTGGTGTTTTCACTCAAGTGAAGGGTGAACAGGTTATCCGTTTTTATAACTGGGTTGGATCACCACTAGTCTGTAATTGCGCTGGCTAAACTCTGTTTCCACGCCACTAACAAGCGGCTAATGAATCAGCTGTGAGGTCCAACGATGCCACGGTTATCTGTACACTAGTTATCATCGATGGTTGATCTCCAACTGAAGATCATATGGAATATGGAGAGGCCAGTAGTCCCTAAAGGGGAGTCGCTTCTTGCCTATCGCCTTTTGGATATTTTTGTTAAAGATCGGAAGCGCCGTCTAGAAGCCAGTTAGATGGTTTTGGGCACTTCACTTAGATCGTAACTCCACGAAAATGTCCCCTTCTGGCGTGTGTGGGGCCGTCCATCCCTACAAATGAGCAAGCAATAGCATTCCAGAGTGTTTGATTGGTAAATCGCTCCTCCTTCCTAAACTTTACGCCAGTTTTGATTACATCTCTCCCTTTTCGCTGTGGACATTTGTGCCATGACATTGGCTAATGGAATTCATAATTTCGATATTTCTTTGATATCCTATACAAGTTCGTGCCAAGAAGCTAGGCTTCGTTTACAAGAGCTGTTTGCGATAAAATACTGGAAATTTCACAGACTCATTCGAAACTGTTGATGTTGATTAGTGGAGAAGGAGCACAACGATAATTGCAGGTTTTTTATAACTCAAAGTTTCGATCACTGTGGGCGACCTTCGTCAGGAACAGGATAATCGAAATCACAACGGACAAAACAAACAAGAGTCATCCCTTTTGTCCTTTGTGGTTCTCCGATTACTCTGCTCCTGACTGGCACCCACGGTGATCTTAATGTTGATTTGTAAAAACTCTGTTACTATCGTTGTTTCTCCTCCACTAATCAAACTAAAAAGATGTCACACACAGCGCACAATCTGTTCGACCTCATTCGTACCGAATACGGCACGGATATTCTAAGACTGGTTTCAAACTCTTCTTTCTGTACAATTATCATCGGCCCGTCTGCTCAAGCACGAGTTAGATTTCCAAAGAGACTTTCCCACATAAAGGTCCATTTCGCTTTCTACGCCCGTCTGTTGTTTGTGTGTCCCCATGTTGGCTAGGGTTCCTAGTCGCTGATTTGAGACTGGTGTGCAGAAATTCCGGTCATCAAATGACTGACAGACAAATCTTGTTGTGGCACCTGGCGGTCGCTCTCGTCTGTCTTAAGCAGATAGAAATCTTTACCTGTCATTTAATAGACTCTTGAATGAGATTACACGATGTGTGCTTGTTTGCGTGACCAATTTTGGTTCGGTGATCTGCCGGTATGCGGGCCCCACTTGAGCGGACATAACTTCAATCATTGCTACCTTCCAGTTGTTTGACCTATTAGTTTTCACTTGCCTTAGTATAACTCGCGATTTGCACGTTTTTGTTGTACGGTCATTCAGATTTCGTTAGCTGATCAACCATTACAGAGGTCATACAACCGCTTATGTGGAGGTGGTTTTACGGAAAACAACGGTAACCTAACCGTATAGTTTGTTCGATCAGTATTTTGATCGATATCTGACAACAAGAGCTAAACCGTTTTACCGAAATGCTTGTAGCCCCTCTAATGTCATTTTTGTTACCGTAAACTGTTGTTCGGAACCTGTATGAATACACTGGAAGATGGGTTTCACCATTTCCAAGGCTCATCAGTCCTAGAAATGAAGTGCCATTTATACTATACCTTTGCACATGCTACCCTGTAGATCAAGTTGATCTTTTCATGTTACGGCACCTGGGAAAGTATCCGGACACTATTTTGGGGCATCTCATCACATCTGGTAGCTTGAAGAGGACATCCTAGCGTTCAGATAGCATATACATCTACGAATGTCGTAGTGTACGCTTCAGAGACACATTTTGTATGTCTTATTATCTTCCAGACCGTTGGCTCACTTTTAGGTGCCTCAAGAATTATGTACACTGATAGACTTGTTATGTATCTCTATCGAGAAATCAATCCAACTCCACGAGGTGCCTTAGGTGCTATTTGTTTTCCGACTTCATGATGGTGCTCTGAAAAGGAACACGAAGGCCATGTATGCTGTCAATAGCTGAGGGACTTTTGGCTAACGAAATTTCAAAATGCCAAATACGGAAGTGTCCGTTGTAGAAGGGAACCAGTTTTTCAGCAAAGTACTCAATGGCCACAGTTGTTTGACGTTGTTTTCCTTTTTTTTTTGGGGGGGGGATGGGGGCGGAGGCGTTAGTTTTCCGTTAAAATAATCCACACCTAATCTCACTACAATAACGTGGAACTTTTGGTCGTCTGTGCAAACAGGCCTACGAAGCAGCGTGTGGTTAATCCCGAAAACCGAAGCAATCTACTTTGAATAAAGGCCAGCCGTTCCTAAAAAAGTTATATCCTCGAACCATGGATATCCCTAGAAAATGTCACCAAGTATCCCACTCGGGAATTTAATTCTCAAAAGTGGACGATTATAAACTAGTCGACAGAGCTATCACTCCTAGGCAGCCTTGCCACCCTTCATAACCCCATCCACTTCCTCCGTAATATTAGCATGCAACAAGGCTATTCAGATTCTGGGTTTTCAGTCCCGAATTTGTTCTTGAACTTCGGTGCAAATTCCCGTGGGTATACAGCCCAGAAAACGGCGCGTGATGTCTGGTGGGTAGGTATTCTCTCACCCCTTCCCCATTGCAGTACACCATCATTGTATTAGAGACCAGACGAACGTCACATAATTTCCAAATCACACTGCTTTCTGTGTGCTTTTAGCCCAAACTATACTTGATGCTCCATTCGCGCGTGTGACAAATTACTGCACCCAAGCTAGGCTGTGTGAGCATGAAATACGTCTAAAAAACTGCTGTTCTATCCGATGCGTAGATCCACACAATTTGTCGTTCAGTCTACTTTCCGAATCCACGTAAAATGTTTCTCTAGCTCCTAGATCCTGCACGTTTTTGTTGCATGCTATTTCGAGTATGCGTTTCGGTATTCTGGACTACTTTGGAAATGCGCTAATGGGCGATTTTTAAACAGTTTACACATCTACAGCGCGGGAACTAACCATGAAGCCACTCTATTTCGGAACAGGCTAGTAATTTTGGGGGTTGGGAATTCCATTTGTCCATCAAATACCCAAATACCAGATGAACAATCAGAATTTATCGGTCAGCTAGTCACATGTACCGGGCGCGTAGTTTTCGGTTAACTGTGGGATTTTATGTGCTTGATCTGCTTTTCGTTCGCTTACACAGCCATCATATTTTCACTTGTTTTATTCATTTTGTTTGGTCGTGTGAAGTAGGTAGTATCGCGATAGGGTGTTTAAGTCACGTCAGCCTACTCATCTAGTGGTTGTTTCTGATGTAGGTGAACCCGCTCCGCAGAACAGAAACCACGCGCAACGTCAAGACCAGTGTGTAAGCGCTCTAGGTCGGTAGCCATACTTTCACTGTTAACAGCATAAAACGTACCGAGCCTGTACATCTCGGAGCCATCTGGATGGAACTTAGTTATCCTGTCAGATGAATCCATCCCCATCAACTGATATCACATTACCATGGTGCGATGGGATCTGACTTGATGAGACAGAAGTATCCATTTAACAAGGACTAGGATATGAAACTCGTGCACCGATTTTTCTTATGTAATGGCACCAAGCAAGTACCTGTTTGCTCACAATGCAGACTATTTAGATCGCAGGGGTATTTTGCCACTCAAAGTGCTATTCTCTGCGCATCGCAAGTGCTATATAGAGAGCTCTCAAAAAACTATGTTGGGTCTATAAGTGCGTTAATATCCCGAGAGAGAGCCCCTAAATAAGCACCATGCTTAGCGAAATGCACTCCTTTGCACACTAATTTGGTTTCGACGGAAGACTCCAACGAATCCAGCTGAATCTCCCGCATATGATGTTCCGTCTAAACACCGTGCTTCTTAAGAGAGTACTGTGTGACCGTTCGAAACTAGACGCAATCCACAGTGACATTGTGAAACAGAATGAAAGGACTATGGGAATCACAAAGACATTGGGTTGCTCGGAGCTGGGTATCCCTCAGGTGAATTCTGGCAGCTCATATAATCTCCTGTCACTAGCACCTGAAGTTAAGCTATTTTCATTGGCATATGTTCATGCGCTGAATACATTTGTCCCCTCAAACGGCCACCTCCATCTAAGACCACTTGAACAGTTCCTTATAAATGGTCTTAATCATTCCAGAGGAGGGTGCCGTATTCCTCGGTATTTCAGGTTGACGTTTCACTATTCGGTCATCCGGTTGTCCTGATGCAATGGATCGCGATTTCCGTGACCCGGGACTTGTGCTCAGTTCCAGGACCAAGTGCGCTCCATTCAACTGAGGTTTTATCGCACCACAGTCAATAAAGTGTCAAGTCAGTAGAGCGGCTGCAACAGCTGAGATCTGACCAGTTATGCAGTCATATTGGGGCGTTTAAAGGGATTGAAATACCTCTCCTATCAGTTGAGAGTAACATATCAGTACTATGGAGCCCGATATTTACACGGCTCTATTATGATTGAAAGTGAGCGTAGCAATAAAAAATAGTGTGCTGTTTAGAATAATCGTCTACTAACGGGATATTTTAAAACTGGATCCACTTTATTTCTCTGACATTGCATTTCTTCAACTAACCGGTTGTCTGTTCTCGATTACTTGAGGTTATCTTCCTAGCATTCTGTTACCTGTCACTGCGGTCAAGTCGGTCCTATGCGAATGACCGACAAGCCCAACCAACTCTCTTTCTGAACTGTTTACTACACTGTAATGAAGGACACTGTGTTTGGCCTCGTTTCGCCACCTGATCATTTGACCAATCATTCCTAATACTTTTGACACGTCACCGCGGTGTTTGTTGATTTTATTTTTCGTGTTCGTTTTTCAGTCCGAACAGAACACTTAACTTTATCGATAAACAGCAAACACCTGTTACGTAAGTGCATCATCGATTAGCCCATCAGTCTGGTTTAATGCCTAGTTCTGAAGTGTCGAAGCGCTGTGTTTACAGAGGTTATCTAAATCCCTTCATTTTATGTCTCCCCTAATTGCTGCCAGTCAGGCAACCAAACATTTTCACCCGGGGGTAATGGGTTCGTTGTACCTGTTAATTGACTTCCGGATTCGAAAAACTAGTGTCGCCATCAAATTTGCGTTCGTTGGCACATTGAACTATTTTGATTTCGGGAATTTTTTGTTTCTAGCGGAGAAAATTTTGCACACACATTTTGTCTGAAGGGCATCCAAATCTAGTTCTCCCGATAGTAGGATATGATAATGTTCACTGGTAGCTTTTCACTAGCTTTTTCGACATCTTAGTCTAGTGTGGAACTGAATCGAGGGATTTATGTTACCATAAGGTAAATCGATATCGCGACTGAAAATAGTGAAAGTACTGGAAATTGCATACACTGATGTGTCAGACAGTATATTTGCCGTGCAATTCTCACTATTTTCACAGTGAAACAACAGCTGACAGCGCCCAACCTCTTCCATCTTCTGTGGACTCAGTTTTGAAGAAGCCTTCCAAACTGTGCATGTCGAATGACGCGGCGAATAGACGACCTTATCGCAGTACGGCAGTTTGTGAATCTATATGGCCCCTTTAGTCATGTCGAGCGATTCACACTGATAATTGCAGTCTTATGCCAGGTTGGTCATTAAACGGAAGTCCAACGAACGTTCTTCAGGCCCTCTAGGTTGACGAATAGAATTGAGTACCAATTGGTAGTGGTCTCAGTCCGGTTCGTTTTCAAAATCTGCGATAAAATCCCGAGAACGAGATATTCATTGCGGTCTGTTTCTCATGCCTGCTTTCGTCCCAACGGACCATGTCAATCTACCAAGAACTCCTATGACGCTGGTGGTGCTCTTTCACAACCACCTGAAAGCTCGGACATTATCGTGGTCGTCGTCGGGGACTCAGCCTTGCTGGGGCCTCGCTGGATGGCCATCGTGGATCAAACACGACACGCACGGGCAATGAAAAATGTCCATTGCAGGTTTGTGCGGACCGTAGGCTTTTTCTTTGTGGTTTCAACTTCAGAAAGAGTGAGTGGTTTGACCAGATCGTGCCTCCCAACGGACCAACCTCGGACGCCAACTTACGATATTTCCATCAGTCGTCGAAGGCCTGGGTCGGTCACGGTTTGTCGCTCCCTCTGCATTAACCGCGTGGACACCCGTCTGCTACTATCTACGGTGACAGATCCCTTTTGATCGCAACCATAGTCTAACTCCATGCATGCGTGCAGACGATGCTCTCTCGAAGACGTTGGCCCTTACCTCGGTGGAACGGTTTATGCACCTCCTTAAACCATTGAGCTATGCTGAGGGGTGTACGTGTGACATTCACACAGCTTCACACCGTGATGGTCAGTGGGTAAAGGTCTGACTAATACAGTCTCCTGGTCCTCCAGGTTGGGAGCTGGAACATGTGTGGTGACTTCCTCCGTAACAATTTAGGTTGCTCTGACGGTCTGAAGCCAACCACCATCGCCTAGCTTTAGGCTTTTGAGCTAAAGGCTTTAGTTGTGAACTCCCATGGTCCTGTTGTCTAGGTCTGGGCGCCCTGGCAATACCCCAGCCCACATACAACCATGAATTGCACATTTACAAACAATCTCATGAAACATCGATCGTCACATGGTGCCTTCAGCCGAGTCACCTTACTTGCTTGATACAGCAGGACGGGTAAGCGAAAACAGGCTACTGCTGACGACTCCCTTCTTTCACCTTCACATATTTTCTCTTCTCTCCCTCCCCCTATTGCCAGCGGCATCTCCATAGACCCGTCCTTAAGGACTGACAGATCCTTCCGTCGTCCATTACCCTCAGCTGCTATATCTACGGTTGGGCCGGTCACCATGGCCACTGACACTTCGGAATCATTCTCCAAACTCTGAGGTTCGGTTCACCTGGCAGCCGTTACGTCCCCACTCTGAAACAAGCTGTTCAACAGCCTGCTCTTGTCTGTACGCTGGACTCCCTTTCTGTTGATGTATCCTGTTTGTCTGAAACGAAGATTCAAGACCCAAGTACGGTCTCTACTGGCTGGTTGCGCACATTTGATGATCCAGAAATCGCTGCGGCTGGTTCTGTTGGGTTTGGTATTGTTCTAAGCCACCGAGCTGAAGTACATCCGCTTGACTGTTTGCCCGTTGGTAGTCGCCTCTGTGCGGTTCGTTTGGTAACGTCTGTGAAAATGTCCCGTAAACTCGCCGATAATCGCTGCCTGTTCACTTTGGCTGCTTATTCCCCAACAGACTAGCTGTGATACCCTCAAAGGCAGTTTTTACGACGCTCCGAGCGCCTTATTGCACTGTCCCAAGGGCTCACATATTGTTTTGGTTGCTGGAGGTATGACTGCGCAAGTGGGTAGACCCAGCACTGCAGAGGCTCAGTTGGGTGGTTGTCTTGGACGCACGAACAGCTGCGAACGCCGCTGTACAGTTATATGCTGACTACAGAGTTTCTGTGCAGTACTAACTTCCAAGACAACTGATGCCGCTTGGTCGCATGGTCCCCCCCCACACACACATGTGTGTTTGATATAGCTCAGTTGCTATGACGCGGACTTACTGACCGGACGGTCCGTGGTTCGAACCCACCCTCTGCATCTCCACTGCTCCTACCTAGGCTTGGACAACCTGGCAGTATCTCAGCCCTCATATTTCCTCAGGGTGGCACGGCAGCTAGGCACCGAAGGGCTGAACGATTATCACTTTATCCTACCTAAGTCTGCCACTTTATCGGGCTTCCATGCTGGCTGGAACTCAACGCCTTTATGTTCAACAATGTCAGGAAGGCTAATGGGAAGCAGCCCGTCGAAGAACGGTGAATCCGCTTACTGCGAGAAATCAGTGTGAAGGTAAGGTTTACGGACTTCTGTGATGGGAGTGTGAAGGCAGTAGTGTGCTTCTTTCAAGCTGCCAACATGTCCATATTTATGGAAGCAGCGATCCTGCCTTCCTCCGAGGAAAGACGGACCAGAAAAGATCGGCCCTAAAAACCGCACACCGATTGCCGAACAGTTACCGTGACCGCCAGTGCATCATTTAATACGGTTGAAATACCCTGAAAACCAAATATTTTGGAGCTGTCTCGGAGATGCCTGCTGTGCGCAGCCGCATTATGGGTCAGGCAATTATGCCTTACTCCCTGCGCCTTCAGGCCAGTGGAGCCCCTACAGCCAAGCGGGTCAGACTACTGAGTCATTGGTTCCAGAAAGGGTTCCAGAAAGCTCAACCGGTGTCCCACGGTCCAGACCTTTTGTCAGAAGCTAGGGGCAAGGTCCTTGAACAGAACCCTACATCCTCCCACTGCTTTGTGCGTCAGGCGTTTGAGTCAAAGTTTCAAGGTGGGGTACCTCAAGCAAACCCCTTCTTCGACTTGGGCAACAAGGAAGTACCAGACACCCCTACACGTCTTCATTCACTGATTCCACACATGTCCCGTCAGCAGTTCCTTATTCATTTGCTGTCAATTACGTAACCGCTGCTCTGTATCTTAGTTTCTGTCCAGTAAAATAAATCGAAATGAACCCTTATTAAATTCAAGGGATTTGTTCCACATTGCAGCTTCCAACGTGCGCACTCTATGCCAAATTGTGCAACAGGTAGCTCTTGCTCAAACCTTGTTCTCTCTTTTGGTATACGTATGTTACGTCTCCGAAACACGCATACAATACCTTATTTCGGTTATTCATCTCAAGCCGTTTGGGGAGAACCCAGACTTCTCGCAATTTACTCTCCGGGTGTCTGGTGATCTTGGTGGAATGGCTCCTGGTTTCTACGGTGTGGGAATCGCGCTTAGCAGCGGGGTTAACTGCACTTTAGTGGACTGGATTTCAGTAAACAGTTGTCTCTTCGCTGTTAGTTTGGCTGGTTCAATCAGGACAAATGCATCCCAACGTGTGGCAGATAAGTTCGCCTATCTGGGCATCTCCATAGGTCCCGGCAGACTGACGGAAGACGAAATCACTTACCGAATAGGTAATGCCAGGGCAGTGTTTGCCTGGTGCCCAAGGGTGGTGAGTGGCCGCGTGACGTTACAGTAAACGATGGAGTATTTTAACCAAAGAAACCTGCTGCGTCCATTTGATGTATCCCACCCAGAACGAGAAGCTCAGCTCAGCTTCCCAGGTCTAATCGTATCCTGCGTTAATATTATTATCGTTCTTATTAGTATTAGGTGGAGATTAGAGTCGATAATACCGGCAAACCACTTGCCTTATTAATAAGCTTCTTCGGGTTGTTCGAAGCTCGTAAAACATCTATTAGGGTTTCGACTAGCCAGCGTAGTTGAGTATCTCCAAACTCTCAGTTTGGGTCACCATCTCGGCTAGCTGCTTCCTATTGAGTTGATTGTGATTTACAGTTCCTTGATTTGTTGATGTATCTGACGTTGGTCGGCGTACGCTTATCTCAAGGTTAATGGTCTGCAGTTGCTAATCGAACAGCCGTGTGCATTCACTTAGCCAATCCCCATAAAGATCCGATGGCACTACTTCAGTAAGGTCATTTTTCACTACGGGGCTTTTATTTAGCCGAATTAATGTCACTTTTTTCTGTTGGCATATGCTGACGTGTGTAGTTGCCTATCAAGATGAAGATACTCGACAAAGTTGGGTTCACATGGTTCATTCCCATTGTTGATCGTATCTATTTGAGTTGTCAGAAGTGACCCCACCGTTTACTGTACTCTTTTCTTTCACAGTCTCTTATCTGGCAACGTTCCCCCATCCGGAAGTCAAGATGGTCTTCAAAGTATGATCAATAGTGGCGTCAACTTGGGTGATGGTCTGACACTGAGTTTGAACGGAGCTTCTCAGACCGCACACACGATCCCGGTGCGCCAGCCTTTTGGAGTGTCCGATGAGGTCACTCCAGTCACACTGGTCCACAATGCAAACCCCATTCCTCCCCTTCCACCCCCCAATCACCCTAGCTGTGATCTTAACGCTCGCTCCATGGACCCCACCTACATGACGCATGGTGGTACCCTTGGCTCCTATGGACAGCACAAACCCCAGGTTGCTACTGGAACAGCGTCTCAGGACACTGTAGTTGTCCAGGCCCCTAAATCCTCTAAACGCCGTTGCCCCTGGTACTACTGGATCATCAGTATTCTCCTGCTTGCTTTCCTGCTTGCCCTGGTCCTGGCCATTTCCTTCTCTGGTGAGTAGAGTAGTTCCGTCACCGCGGCTTTTGCTCCTTTCTTTTGGGTCACATCCTGGATGTTCTCTTTCTGTACATATACTGTTTACACTTTTTGCCGCGTGCTATTTGCTCATATTGAGGAGTTTCAGTCGCGTTGGAGAATTTTCACATTGGAATTCAGTTGTTGCATTTGTGCAACTACTTTAGTTTTCTCATCTCGGGTTTTGTGTTTGTCATTCTGAGTGTTGTTTGTGGACGAGAATATCAATGTCGTCACACATTCTAGGTACGGTGATTCCACACTTATGAAGCACTGTACCTCTATTCTAAGAACGATGCAATCTGACTGTTGCATTAAATCGGTTCCCACTTCACAGTGCCATTTAGCGGATAACTTATTTATGCCTTCCAACTAAGTTGCCTGAAATGCGATGTCGCTCTCATTGAAAAGGATTGCCAGCATCCATAGACGCCGGTTTTATCATTTTGTCTGCGTCATGCTAATGGATTTGTATGTACTCCACCCTGTCAGGTCAAATTCCTTCTCATAGAGGAATTTTTATACCATCCATGCGCATCGTTTCCCAGCATTCTTCTAAACCACTGTGGTGAGGTTGTTAACTCTGTCAACTTTTGTTCCCACCGTTACCTAAGTTGTCAGAATTAATGAACTTCAGATCGTTTACTGGATATTTCATTGCTCATTCCGCTGTCACAACATGCTCATACCTTCTGTATCTTTACCACAATGCGTCCACTTGTCTCTCCGTCACGAACCTATCATCGGTATCTATAATATAGCAAGGATAGCGATTATGATAAACAACCACATTCACTACTCCCCACGACCGTAATCATGAACTATATAGCACAATCTGAGTAGGTAAGCTTGTTTGTGCTTTGGGCAATAAGTATTTTAGTAAACTCAAGTAAAGTATCCTTTGTGTCTTTACTGATGAGACAACTTGCATATACTTCAATAAGTGTGACACTTTAGAATGTGGTGTTTCACAAAACACCGGTGATTCTGTGTAAAAACACTCCCGCTGGTGATGCATATTCAACGGAAAAGCACATGCATCTTTTATCAAACAAACCAGTTCCTCCTGCATTTTAGGTTTTGGTAATAATCCAATGAGCCAGTTTTGATTATCCATCTCTCCCACCTATGCTTCTTGAACAGTGTTATCGGTGCCCAGTGGTTTGTACGCACGTTTGCTCTTCTCTGGGCTCGTAAAATTAACTTTCGGTAGCTTGAAACCCCGAAATCTTACTCATCTAACAGCAACTGATGCACGTACGCCCACAGTCGCGTAAACCTCTAACACTGTGAGTCTGGTAGTTGTGTGGCTGTTACGAGACTATTGCGGACATGTGTGGAATCCTTTTCATTCTTTTTCGCTTCTCAAGCCCGACTCATCCGTAGCAACTGCAAAAACCGCTTCAGTTCGACGCTGTTTACTTTCACCCATAAGACTAGCAAATTACATCGAGAACCTTTTACACCAAGAGCCTTCAATGACAGGGTCTCTGTTATACTACCGAGTTCAGTGTCGGATATGTATGTGGGAATTAATGTTTATGCTTCAAACTACCGGTTTTTCTTACTCCAGTCTTCCTTTCATGTTTGTCTTTAACGTGCTTTATAAGTTACCTCTCATCACCTGATAGTTTTTTGTTTGCTATTTTCAGCCGAAAAGCAGCACCTTGGCGTTCTCCTTATGGAACGGTTTGATCAAGACCCTGCTATCATAGGTAGGTTTCCAGTACTAATTGCCACACAGACCATGCATTCTAGTCTATCTACAACACTGTCACGGAACGTTAAAAACTACCCAGCTAGGTTATTCGAATGAATTCTCCCTGCTGTTTTTTAATGGTTTACCACGCGTGAGCTTTGACCATTGGTTGTTGTGTGACTCACATTCCACATGCCTAATTTTGGCGCTTACTTGATCGTCTCCATCACGCAAATGTGAGTTTGCCAGGGAACTGAACCCACTACTTGACACTCGTTCTTGTAGGGTGACCAAAATTTTGGACAAGGCTTTGTATTCAAGTCAGAGCATCATTCATCCCCCACCCCTAATTGAGGTCTTCCTAAGCATGGTTGCCCACAGTCTGGCACTCAATTCACTGTGGTGAATTAATTGATTCCTTCCGTCTGTCTTCTCCGAAGCCCTGTGCGTGGGGTGGATTCTCGTTAGTACCCGTCTCCTCTAAATCTTCACCGATGATATGTGTGTATTTTACTTCGGAGAATTAACTACCGAATGTTTTGCTCCAATCGAGAAGCAGTTTAGGAGCACACAAACTCTACTACCTTGATCACCGCCACCCTTATCATCGCCATTATCACCGTCAATCAAAACCAGCGTTTAGGGCCGACGCTTCAATGATACAAGCATAAAGAATACCCCATTCGAGGAGAAATAGCACCAGTCATTCACACACCCCAAGTTTCTCACACTTCCAAGATTCAATTCAATTTCAACCAGTTCAATTTATCAGCTATAAACCATGTACCATAGCCACATTGGTTCCGGCTGCTACAGTTTCGATCACCGGAAAGTGTGAGAGTGCGGGAGATACGGCCAAGCCTTGGGGGCGATGGCATGTTCACTTAGTTCTCGAACTGGGTAGCTACGCATTGAAGGCGATAGCTTTGATGCATGAGCGCCACTGACTGCGCGATTGGGCTATTTCCGCCAGTGTCATTAACCATTGGTGAGTTGAGTCCCGGGGTCCCCATCCACGGAGGTGGCAGTTGTCGACCCGACTCACTTTACTGGTTGGTATTTTCATACTTCGTTGCCAGGCCGTACACTGTCCGCCTCTCGGTCGCTTCTACTCAGCACAGGGCTGGACGAAAAGAGCTCTGCTAGGCAGACGGTCTTCTGGCATCCGGAGTACGTGTCCTAAGCAGCGTAACCTATGAAGCGTGAGTTACTTCTTCCTAAGACCATCTGGCGTACCTCAGCATTATTAATCCGATATTGCTACCGGACCTGACCAATGCTCCGGAGACACCGATGGTCAAACACTGACATCTTCCGTATGTTTTCTGCGCGTAGAGGCCATGTCTCTGACCCATAAAGAAGTATGGATCGCACTGCCGCGTTGTGAACTCTTCCCTCGACAGACAAACTCACGTCACGTCGACGCCATAGATGCCAGAGGTTGGCAAAAGTTGCGGCTCTTGGTCGAACGGTTATGTGTTCAAACTACTAGCCAGGAGGTCGCAGGTTCGGGATTCTCCGGAGTTTCGTGAGATGCGCACTGCTGGTGATCAGTGCTTCTCGGCTTTTCAGCATAGATTGGCTTCACTTACAGGACGAAATCTGCACACAAAAAAAACAAATCTCCTCACACTGCCAACAAACAAATTTATCTACCAAGTCGATTGGCTCGCCTGAAAGCATGAGGTTTGGGTTTGGTCCAACCCAGTATTGTAGCAGCAGGTGTAAAGCGCATGTCAAACCGCGCGGCGGAGTTATTTAGGTTATTTAAAATCGTTTGCATTTGAGAAGGAGAGCAATATCGTCTGCATTCTCAATGTCTGTGAAGGAACATCCCGAGAGCATTTCGACTCCCGAGTTTTCAGGGGCAGGAAGAGAAATGTAGGCACCTCAGACTGCTTGCAACAGGCCATCACCATTCCCCTCCCTCATCCACTCTCTTCTCTTCATTTCATTCTAAGGCTTGAAATATAATTAGACAAATTTTGTGGTTGTACACCAGTGAAGCATCAGTGTCAACACTGAGGTTGCTGTCTCTGATGATGGTGATGATAATGTTACTGGAAGTAGAGAGCCATAGCTATGCATAAAACTACCACTGGGTTCCAGAACGGTCACTGACACTCTGATACGAGGCGCTGTGTCTCACCGTGGTTCAGCGCACAATTCGGTAAACGAAGTCTCTGCATGGCTATTGAGCCAATAAGCTATCGAGCCGTTGCCTGTCCGCTAGACTTCTTCTCTCAGTTTGCGAAGTGTTAGTATGCCTTCCTGTCTTGAAACGCACCTTGTTTCTCCGCCAAATAGGCTTCTACTATCACTACTCAAGGACGATGGTAGGTCTCCATGTTCGCGATGTTCACTGTCTGAAATCATTTTCTTTGGAAATAAGAATGACTTACAGGGAACTGGAGCGAATCGGTCAAGCTAACTTTATTGAAAAAAGCAACTGTTCCAATCATAGGGCTATCGGCCTCACACCTTCATATCAAACCTACTAGCTTCCCTGACACTGCGACGCCTAGGCAGGATTTCCATGAGATAAGAAGTACATTGATCGCATCACCACACTATCGAATACGTGAACAGTACCACGTATGCCGCCGACCAACAGTCGCGATTTTTCTTGACTTCAATTGGGCCTTTGACTCTGTAGGTAAACACTTCCTCACATACTTCGATAAAGCGGAGCCCTCCCCTTGCTTGTTAATATACTCTGTGGTTTTTATCCGAACACCCCACTTCCTTCTGGAGTTTACAATGAACTCTCAGAAGATTTTCTCACAACTAGGTACGGTCCACCAAATCTAAGTTTTGTCACCTTTTTGTTCAGTCACATCATTGATACAACCATGGAACTCACCCACTAAGTAATTGGAAAACTAGAATCGAGGTAGCATTTGGAGAACAACTAGTGAACTTGAATTATGCAAACAACATCGTTTTATTACTAAATGTTCACCAGTCTGTTAATCCCATGAAATGGTGTGTTGCCATTTTCTAGCCAAACTGTCTAACTAAATTTTTCCCATCATAACTTATGTCGAATGGGGCTCATAAAGGACGCTCGGTCAGTCCCTCTGACGTCTTGCTTCGGTATGATGCTCAGACGTGCTCATTTTAATATTGTCCAATGGTATAGGCTTCTTATTTTTCATCGTGTTTTTTTATGGATATGAGAAGTCTTCACATGGTTGTATGGTAATTAAGCGCCAGTATGTACTACTGTTGTATTGCTCTCAGTGATGATGATGGGTCCATACAGTTTGCTCTAAACAGGACTTCGAGAGCCGTCCCTAGTTTCGGCATGCTTTTTGCACCTTCAAAGTACAAAGTCTTACTTTGGGATTTTCGATCCCGTTGTGTTTCTTTGGAATTTCGAGTTCGAGAGCATATCGCCGTCAATCTGTTTACGTCTGATGACCGCTGCATGAGCTGTGATTGTGCCGTAACTGATAGGGTTAGTACAGGCGTTGGCAGGTTTCTGGCATCATTTACCAACCTGTGTGATTCGTGGCGTCAAAAATTAATTTCACTGAAGCTGAAAGGTGGGGTCTACGGGTCTTACTATATGGTTGCCAAACGTGATCCCTCCTATCTGCAGAACTAAAACGCCTCCAAACCTCTGATCACCTGTGCCTTCATAGCATGCCAGGACCTAGCCCCCTTCAGTGTGTAGGCAACAAGGCGAGCTCTTGACAACGAAGCAGAATCACTATAGCAGTGGAAACCGTTTAACCCATCCTAAGTTATTGTTAATAACGATCATGATTTACGCCATAGTTAAACAACGATCGGGGTACTTCTGTTGTTCCCACTGTCATGGCAGATCCAGCAGAGAACCACCATCTCTCCGTTATTGGTTTGTAGACGATTGTGTCAAGTGAGCATAGGATCCTGATTGGTACATGTGCTTCTCGCGACTACCGCACTTTTGTGTCTTCGCATGTATTACACGTAGGTGAGAAAATAATACACTTGCCCATTAGGCAGACAATTTATCCTGTAGACATTGTTTCTCAGTAAGAGTGTGCAAGCAATTTGATGAGCAGATATCGTATGCATCTGGAACAATGACGTGTCCCCGTTGTCCACCTGGGAGCGGGAATTTCCGAAGCATTATTACGTACACGTTCGTTTTTTTTCACCACTCGTGAGCATTCTCTCAAGGACAGTGTTTTCAGTCCTGTCTAGTCCAGCGACTTTAGTTGCGAGCGTGTTCACTGGAAAGAATTTTTTCCACTTCCAATCTAAAAGAACGGACAGTTGAACACAGTGAAATCAATTCACAACACGTTTTCACAGTCCTAGCTTCTTATTAGGTCTTCAGGCGGTTTGTGAAAGTTTGTGCATGTTATTTATAAAAGGATGATCTCCGGACAACGTGTTAACACGTTGAACATCGTGTATGAAGAGCATCCTCATCTTATCTTTGATTTACCTCAGCGAACATTGAGTTAGAAAAGCAAAGGCCAAAGAGCCTTAGTTGATTACTACCGGAACAGTGTCTGGTTGTGTTACGTGATCTCAGCCACGGTATGTGTGTTCTATCACTGAGTTACATTCTGATCCACATCCCTCCTCATGATTTCACCATAATTTTATAGGTATTACTTCTAAAAACCGGAACAGCGTTTTTTATCTTTCGTTGAAAAATATGTATACACCAAGTTTGTTCCAGACCACCTTTGTAAAAACTCAATGTTTAACGTACAGACTCCTGTTCAGAGTAAATGTATGAGTACATGCACTAAAACACAATTTTTTTGTGTCACACTATTTTGAACAATATTTCCAGTATTCTAACAAAAAATATTCGCGAGTCACCTTTTTTATCTACTTTGGAGGTATCGATAATCATTCTAGCCGCTGTTTTTTTACTGAAATATTGCATCGTTCAATAGCCCTGAGGCAGATTTTTAGGCTCACCAAGTTGTACATTCTTCCACTTGTGTCGGGAATTTCTTGCGACTGGTGATACATCTCTGCACGTGCCGTAAAAATGTTACTCACTAAGAGCTGTTGCCCGTTCATGGTTTCACAAAATAGATGATTTCATCAGGTTTGCGTGCTTAAGCGCCTTGCTTCTGCACACGACCATTACAATCAGTCCAAAGATGCTTCATATGTTGCCCCGTCATCGGATTCTGACGCTCCTCTTTTCAAGCTGTTGGGTTATTCGGTTTGCAAGAGTCATATGCAAATTCGACTCAAATCACAGAGTACTTGTGAACATGAATCTACCTTTTGGCCGTTTTCTTCAGCAGAGAAAGAGAAATAATGGCTTTGTAGGCATTGCATATCTTCCCGACAGTCAGCCAAATTCTGCTGCGCGTGTTCAGCGCCGCTCCCAGTGAGTAATCCAAACAGAGATTCCCATAACGTCTTTCCACTGGAGGCGTTTGTAAACAGGTCAAACTATGGACATGGGAGGATCTGTAGGAGGAATGTTGTTTCGTTGGATTCTGACTGTGGGCTTAGGAGCTGGCTGTATTTAAACTCCTAGTGCGTCGGTTGACGCAGCCATTCTCGGAGCGTCCAATGAGTAGTGTAAGTTCATGTCGAACATGAGCAGATGAAATATCCGACGAGTGTGCGTGTTTGGAAACCAGAAATAACCGATATTCCGAAGTAGCGAGATGTTGCGTGCTTTGCCTACATACTCGTAGCATACCACACAAAAGCCTAAGGTGCTGAAGAGAGCTGGATCACATGTAGTTGTCTCTTCATCCGGATTAAAGTCGAATTAGTGAATCCTTACCTATTTGCTGGTTTGCCTTCGGGATAATTGTTAAACAACTCTCAGTTCGTTGGCTGAGACTATCCCCTTAACGCAAACTTGTTTTTTTCTGATTGCGTCAGCAAAAGTGAAGGTTATTCAGAGGGAATACTTGGTTCTTGTGTGTAGCTATGCTAACAAATACCAGTGCATGCAACCGGAAACCATTACCGCTAACGAAACTGCTCAATATGAAACAATGAAGGTCTTCCACGAGGTTTACTTGCGAAACTGGCGATAAAATCAAACATGGTGACATTATGGGGCGACTTGTACTTGCAGGTGCAGGAGTCATTGTAGTCAAGCCTGACAGTTCTTCCTATACATCTACAAATTAAAGAGAGGTAAAATGACCAGAGAGTGTTCTTTATGCTGATAAATCTCAGGAACAAGTTCTGCAGTAAGTTTCCACTGCCTGCTGCAAACGAAATGGTTCCCTTTACTCTTGGTTAACGAATCAACCACTTTTACGAAACGATTGAGTTTGAGTTTGTGGAAAAAATGCAAAATTTATTATTGCCAAGTGCATAACCAGTTCGGCGTTCAAAATGAGGGTGTAATGTTTGTGTTCGGATTTTAATTGCGATCGGTAAAAAAAGAAACGGCTGTTCTACGGTAGCTGGCAAACCGTGAGTCACGTGAATCTTGTTTTGCCTCAGTGCTAAAATAATTTCTGCTGTGGCATCTTTTCTTATGCATAACATGCCCAAATAATACACAATATCTCCGGGTTGTGCAACTTGAGGGGGGAACAGTCGAACCACAGACCTCTCGGGAAAGGGCTCGCGTGCCTGAAGGGACACAATGAGGTAACGCCACCCCAGGCCTACACAGAACTGGTATCATGGACCTTTTACTTCGGAGGTTATGTCGTAAACCCGGAGCTTAGTAGCATATTGATGACCAGATCAGATGGGATTCACGAAACGAACTAATGTGGCTGTGAAAAATGTCGGCTTCATCCTTGACCGCTTCTGATGTCTCCTGCAACGAATGATGGTCGCTGGCGAGTTGCCAGACCAGAATTGATAAATGCATAGGCTCACCAGGTGCAGAACTGAATAACTTGTTAGAGTACCGTGTCAGTACTTTGAAAACTAGATCAGTGGTCATTGAATTCGTCCGCTATCAAATGCATTCAAGGGGCGATATGGTTGCAACATGAACGCTTGCCACCAAAGTCGCCTCGCAGGAAAACTGCATCAGTGCATACTTAGATTGATGCTCACAATTCCCGGGTGGGAACTGTTGGCTCCCAGCGCTTTCCGAAGCCAGTTAAGTTGAACGAATCTGTCGGAAGGATTCGGTTTGTAACATTCTCATCGTTTTATGGAAGCCTGTAGTGTCCTATTGAGAATGCAGTGAAACGAATGCACTAATTGGATTATTGCACTTCGTTTTATCCTATAAACAGGATAACCATTGATACCAATGGGACGCATGTATGAGTATTGCTTTCTAGGGTTTCTCTTTATCCTAGCCCTAAGAGTATTGAGTGGAAACTCTTGCAAAAAACTTGAATACAGGCCAGAATCATTCGATTTACCTTCCTTCGCACCTGTGGTAAATTCCGTGCAGTATATTTGAAAAAAATGTTCCTAACTATGCTGCTGTTTTACGAAGGACACAAAAGTCCTGGCTGCATGTTTATATCCTGCCATATGTATCGCCTTGCTACTCTGGTCTGCTGCAATCGTTACCTTTTTTTAGATGCTAATAAAATATAATACTCCCTCCATCAAACGAACCTGCTTGGAGCTAATCCCTCTCTAATACGGCCTTGAGCTTGGGAAGTCGGTCACAGAGAGTAGGCTTCCCCCATGTAATGTATACCTCTCCAATATGATTGAATTTATTTGAGTTTTCCGAGGTTCCGATGGGAAGGGCGTACAGCGTGTGGTGAGTATCGACAGCGCCAGGTAACCGATGTTTACTGTCGTCATACACAACAGTATCACTCAGTGGGCTGTTACATCTCCTACTCAACTGAACTTGCATTTTTGGAACCCGTAAGTGGATTTCACTTCGTAGAACAGCGTGAAGGAACTCGACCATCAATCCTATTAACTAATAAAGTACCTTTCATCCACGAATACTCATATGTTGCCCCGCTTTTGCTGGCCATATTTTTTCTGATCATGGATGATCTTGGCTGTCAGGTAAATACACCCATCTTGGTTCGGCACGCATGGTGGTCGATGCCGTTTCGGTCCCTTCGGTCAAACAGTTAAATAGCTGAAGGGTTGTGACAGGGAGCAAAATTGCAATGTAGTCTGTCAACAAAACAGCTCGATTAATTTGCCAATTGTTTCCTGCTAGGGCGCGTTAGTATTCCGTCACAGTATCCACGCTTTCGGATGATGCTCAGTCGCCATAGTCGAATAGCCATTCATGTAGCAACTGCCGATATAGTTTCCCGCAGGACCTTCGGGCGAATAGGTGGTATTCAGTAGGTCTATGTCAATCAAAACCTGTCTCTACTTGGCTGATTCAAAACTCTTATTTGCTAACCCTCCGAGTACAACTAATCTGTTGTGAGCAGTAGAAGCCATATTTCGTGTGGAAACAGTATCTCTGAATCAACAATGACTGTTGCCTTTTTATTTGATCCCACTTTCTTTTTCAGAGCAATTTAACGGGTTTTGCTCTATGCTCCTTCGGTGTTTAGTATTCAACTTATCCCTTCATAACTGACATTCCATTGGTTAGGTCTCTTCAATCCGGATAATCCTCTAGTCAAACTGGAACCCAACAAACCGGTCCACATTGTACTCGAGCGGATGGGCGTTTGGTCAGCAGAATGGCGAATGCGGACAGCGCGGTACGTTCGATACAACATAACAATCAGCTCTGAACTCACATCCGTCGGATTATTCATGCGTCGCAGTACAATGCCAACGATTGTGAACTATGACCTGTTTGATCGGATCAGCGGTCGCACTATCAGCCCCACCAGTCGTCAGCAGCGTAAAGATAAACGAGTGAAACGATCGCCAGAAGATACTCCGTCTTACCGCACGCATACTGCCTCTGTGAGTAGGCGCTCGCTTGGTTTGTTTCCGTCCGTGTGCTGACCTTTCTTTTCTACCACTGTTTTTTATTGTCTCCCAGAGTGGTGAAAAATAGCCCCTTACACACAGTCCCATATCGACCCAGTCATTTTATCAAAACCGTCATCTGTTTATGTTTAATGCTGGTGCAGTAATTATTAATTATAACAACTGTCATTGTGACTCTCAGCATCTGTTAATTAAGCTGGTCAAAATGCACTAACCAGTAGGTTGTTTCTGGCTGAGAAGATAAATTTTCGATAAGCCTCGCTCTTTTCGACACCTATCCTGATTTCCTCTCCCAATCACACAAGAGACCATGTCCAATTGTCCGACTATTTTCATCTCTCTGATACGAATATGTCTGCCCTCATCAGCGCGGATACCCAGCACCAAAACTAACGCAGTCACTTTTGGTCGAAATCGATTATTGAATGAAATTGTCTCTATAATTAATACTAACTCTCACAGCAAATTTTATGACTTTCTCACCCTGTTTATTGCCAAAATGCTAATAACACCTTGTATCTACCCAACTCGTCGTTTGGCTGTGATGACTCGCACAAACTGCAACTTAAACAGCTGCCCGTTTGTGTTGTGGACACCATCACTCCTCTGACCCATTCGATCACAGCCGTTTTGCTGATGGGTTTCTTTGATTTACTGTTCGTCAAATGGAGGAGGATAAACTAGGTGATCGGATACAAGCTTCCAATTTCCTGTTATCACCGCCATTCCAGAAGATTCCGTGCCGGTTAAGTAGCAGGATGAAGTATTCAGCTATTTCTTTTACATCCGACTTTCTCTAAGACGACCACCTGAGTGACAGTTCTATACCGCAATCTAAGGTGCCCACCTAGTTGTAAATTGGGTTCTTCTGTCCTATAGGGTGCTTACATTCTTGGATGCAGTGCGCATCGGCCACAAGGTGGTTGTGAATCCTACCGAAATACCTATCACCCAAATCGTCGGGTCAGCGTAGGGCGCGTCGTAAAAAGGACTGCGTACTGACATGCTCACTAAAAGTCCTGAGGATTTTCGCGTCATTGCCATCATTGATGGTGACACGTCAGCATTAAAAACCGACTACCATAAGTGTTCGCACAAGCTAATAGACTCAGCACCGTACCGGTATAGTATCAACTTCACTTTCACAACCCCTCTACAACGCTGCTGGGTGCTACGACGCCCATTGAATAATTGCTCAGCCGATACGATACACTTTATACGGATGTCAACTAGCGATGAAATCAGGCGCTTGGTTCGATTGCAATTGGAAGTTCACCTATAGCCACGGGTGTGACCACTTGTCTATGAATCTGGATTAAGATTGCTCGGAGTGAGTGAATTTTCCGATGAGCCGACAGACAGGGACCTGCGCGTCCTTAGTGTTGCATTGATTTCTTATCAACGGTCGACTCTAACTTCCGAGGTCCAAAAAAGAATGAACGCTTCTATAATTGACTTTGAAATTCGAGATAATGACAACCTTTCATCCCTCATTGCGGCGGCTCTTCATCTTGAAATCCAACCTAAATAGGTAACCAAATTCCGTAAATTCTGACGAATCTACTGCACGCGACTACTGTCGGACAAACAAGACGGATTTGCTCGGACCCTGTTATGTTTCCAGTCTTTAAAACAAAAATCCAAATTCCTTTGAAGAAATTCGACGAGTCCTCAAGATATAATCCAAGAAAATTCTGCAATTGCCGGCTGTACGTCCGAAATTACAGCAGTCACGCCACAGTTGTGTACTGCTAGGTGTGTTCTAGAAACCGTATTCACCTATGTATTGGGATTTACCACCAAATTCAACAGATGTTGCGCAGACGTATTTTTACGAAGATTAATTCTCCTCGGATAATCACATTTAAAGAACAAGGTTTAGCAGAATATTAATAACTTTATTTTATAAAGGTGATCGAATGCATTGATTCTAGAATGCTTCAATGAAGTTCGATTGGTAGAAAACATGAAAAACACATCATGCTGCGGGGTAGACTAGGACCATCAGCCGTTTGAGTAGCATTCGCGAATAGGTGGGGTTTCCAAATATGGACGTCATAATCTTCCGTTGACCAACAGTCGGTTCCAATTCCTTTATACCTCTCCAATTCCTCCCCGGACACTGACACCTTTCTGTTCACCACTTAATGGCGAACTCTTAAAGCTTTGATTACTTTCTGTTCCCTTAGATGCATTAGGATTGCAAGTGATGTTTGATTTTCTCAAATAGTGAAAAATCCCTTGGTTTCACCCAGTGTATATAATCTGGTCAAAGATTCTTTGTTGCAGTCTTTAATACAGTCACCTCCTAACAGCAGACGTTCCGAAAAACAACCAACCTTAACAAACATCAATATAATCTGAAACACCCTTAGAAATGTTCTTCTCCAACCCGTATTGTACGGAATTCGCCAAATACACTCATTTGCACATCATCTTGATTTAACGTGAGATTCAACTGAATCCCTCGTTTGTGGTATTCTTCGACTGAATGCGCTGCAGCAGGCTGCCTCATACTTCAGTTGGTACGATATTCGAGATATCACAGTATAGTTTCCTGAAGGAACACTAAGAGATCTAGCTGGAATTCAGTTGAGTCTCACGTTAACATCAAATTGGTATGCAAATGACTCGCGAATTTCGTACAGTCGGGAACCAAGTAGAACATATGGTTGACGGAGATTCGGGGACTATGCCTACCTGACGAGCCCGGAGTGGAAAGGCGAAACGGGCCGTGTGCTTCTGAGGAGTTTTCATTAATCTTATGAATAGTGTTCCTTCAAGAAAATATACTGCGATCTCTCGGATATCGTATCAACTGAAGCATGAAGTGACTTTTGTATAGCACTTTAAGTTGCAGACTATCCTAAACGAGAGATTCGTCTGGGATTTAGTTGAGTCTCCCGTTAAAACCAAATGGGTGTAGTTTTCAAACCCCTGCAACTGTTTCTGCCTTAAACACTTATTCGGACATGACAATTATGCTCTTTCAGTACTCTATTCTCATTGGTCCTTCGAGAGTTAAGCTTGCAACACGCTTGCTTGTGTTCTCATCTCCCTCGCAGTCTAGCTTGTAGGAGCATGATTTTCACTACTCATGTGTAACTGTAGGCGTTCAAGCGCGACAAGCGTCACATTATTCTGGACGTTTGTCCTTTTTTTAAAATGGATCACTTAGTGTTTTACTTGTGGTATTACCAACCACATTACCGGTGTCCAAAGAAACTAGTCATCCACAATCGTCTTTTTCCACAAGGCAGTTTTCGCACGGTCATGGTGCCTGTCTGTTACTTTATCACTCACTATTTACCGTTCATTCGTATCCTATTTATTACTATAGGGTGGTGCTCGGGAAACTGCGCGCATTCACTACTTGGACGAAGGTATATGGTTCTTGGCATTGGTCAACGACAAACCAAGGGTGGAGACGCTCATCTTTAGTATCGGGGATGCAAGTATGTAATGTTCGCCCCAATTTAAGATTGGAATTTGGTGTCTTAATGTCCTTCTGTTGTCCAATCCCATTCCTCATCGATTTTCGCCGACACTCTCAAAAACAGTGGTCTGTATTTGTTTATTCACAAATCACTACCTGGTTACATGGTCGAGGGGACTGGCAAAGTTGAACTGTAGCGCAGCCGTATTTAAGTTCGGCGCTACTCTTCAGTGTGGATCTCATCGGAAGCGTGGGAAAGTGGTCGAGTGGGCGCAACGTGAGCATTATGAAACACGACCTTCCTCCTATGGAGATGGGTTTTCTCGATTTTTCGGGGGAGAGGAGAATGATGGGGCGATCAAAGCCGTTGGGACCAACGGGAAAGTAAACAAATTGAACAACCCTCCTGAAAATTTGGAAACAGTTGTCTGAGTGTCTACTCGATCGACCACGCATCAATATGGATAGGCGACACCTGACACCATGGGAATATAAAGCAACTGTCTGTATCCATCCGTTTTTTCGAACGCTGATATCATTTTATCAGTCACAGTGTGATATTCGTTCGCTTCTGAGGTGAACTTGTAGCCTGTTAAGCCACTTCACATAACCCAATGTGACGTTTCTTATTTCGTAGCTATGGTCTATCAAACCCCATTCGAGCGACAATCTGTAAAGTTTGCTCCGATCCCTGAATTTTTCGCCTAAATCCTCGATTCCCCTGAAGTTTCTGGCTACAGTCTCTCAGGCAACCCCGTTTTAGTAGCTATTCCCTGCGAACAATTCTCACGTGACATCTCTAAAACTCCTCATTTTTCCAGTTGTTCTCCGCACGTACAACTGTACTGTATCTGAAAGGCACTCCATATCTTCATTTAGCTTACTTGGGTAAAACCGACTTTTGGATCGCATTCTTTGTGACCAACAATGACCCGCTTGTTCTACCAAAGCAGCATGTATTGGATATCGAGTCCGCGTTTTCATTTATGAACGATACGTGAAACAGGGAGGAAATGGTCGTACTTTGATTGCGCCTGCTCACAAATATTTAGCGTAGATACTACTGCTGTCGGGCTTTTATGGTGAAAATACGGATTTTTTCCTTTGAAACGGAAAGAAAAGATGCGCGCGGAACACGGTAGTTACCATACAGAGAGGCTTTTGACTACCCGTTTGAGTCCCCCGGTGCATGCTCTGAATCGTTTTCACTCAGCACATGGCTGATAGAAAAAGGTAGCTCTGCCATGCAAAGTGCTTACTCTGGAGAATATGGCTTGCTTCTCAACCGTAAGTTGTTTGCGCCTGCCAAAAGCCATCAGACGTATGCCGGCAATACAACGGAGAGAGCCCTCATTGCTCTCGTCCTCACATAGGCTGAGTTTGGCTACTTTACTTCAGTTTACTTTGCGGCGACAGGATGAGTCACTTGACAGCTGTCCTGCTCACGAACGAAGGTTACAGATTAGGTCCCCACAAATCGATGTCCAGTTTCCATTCTGGCAACGGATGCCTTGTGGCAATCTGCGACCGAACTCATCCACTTCTAACGTGACGGTGGCGATTCAGATTCTCAGCTGTTATGCATCACCCCTGACATGGCGAAGTAACCACCGCAAGTTCCCAAAGCTCATCTCCGGATTTGTGGGCAACGTGACTAAACTATTGTAGTCGTCGGTACTGCAGTGGTTGCCTGAGACGTTCCATAACAGCTGACTTGAATATGCTTTCGAGTTGTCTAATGTTCGGATGGCCGCTTGAACACGGAGACTCGAAAACGACGAGTTTGTGGATGTCCTGTACGCGAGGCGACTAAACGTCACAACCGTAATTAAAGAATTTGTTGAGCTGCCGTTTTGGCTGCATGAACCTTTTTGTGCAATCTGGTTTCATCTCACCATACCGTCTTCATAAGTTGCTGTACCGATACAAAGTCCAATCTCCTCTTTAGCTTCCCAGATAGATAGAGTATCGAAACTCATCGACTAGTTCACTTTCATCATCAATGCGAAGGGATACTCATTGAGCACTTGCTTGCTTGGCGAAGAACTCTATTTTGTCTGTGTTGGCCACAAGTCTGATGAGTCATGTGTGGTAACTGATTTGACTAATAACCGTTTTTAAATCCAGTTAGACAATGTGGTTGGAATATTTTTGGTCTGTAATCCAAATAATTGGTCTCAGCTGGACTGGTACAAGCATGTGAGTTGCTGCTCCTATGATCAAACTTTTCCCGTATTATTACACCTTGATGTAGCGCTGCGAACAAGGGAATAAACGGTTTTGTAAAAATTTCATCTGTCCTCGCGCCCCTAGAAGGAAGTGTCTGCCAATCCCTCCTGTGCACGAAGCTTCGATTTTTGCTTCAGGTCAACCACCTTCGGAGGTGAAGGCCTTCGAGTAGTCTCGAAACAAAGACCAGATAAATCTCAGGTGTGGTCTATCCACTTGTCTCCAATCGCCGAATTTATTTGTCGAGGGCATGTTAGCCGCAATTTTATCTATCTGTGTTCGATCTCAAACCCTCATCTTACAAGACACTGCACTTTCAGACACTACAATACCTTTTTGATAATATGCATCAAACTTTGCTCACTATCTTTTTAGCCCATTCGTGCTTCCTTTGACAGTACCTCAGCCAATAAGTCCCAAATGCTGCTCCTTCGAAGCCTACACCCGCTTATATTGCTCCAAAGTAACTCATTCAACTGAAATATTGAGGCTTTCGAATGGTTTGCCTCCACTAGCTATACTTTCTCAATCTACTCACTCCAGTCACTGTCCGTGTTTTGCTTAACGCCCATCTATCACCCTGTGGTAATCCCATCCCACCCACAGTTCTGTTTGTGCGTGGTTATCGGTGTCCTTTACCACCATGTTATATCTGCCCGATCAGTTCACATGTCACTTTAGTACTCAACGCACTGCGCTATCTGTGTGACCATCTTGGTGAAAGTGAATCATCCGTTTCGTAAGTGGGTAAATTCACACACCTTCGGAAACTGGAGATTTGTGATCACATTGAGCGAGCTTATCTATGTTTGTGCTTCTTACAAGGATGTACGCCAATATCGACTCGTTCCATACTCCAGACCGTTTGATGAGAAGCCAAGCCCTTGTTTCGAAATCAAAATGTTGCACAGCAGTAAACCTACCGAGTTTCTCTTCAACTCAACTGCTGAAGTAAAACTGAGCTTTGGAAAGGATGCCTCGACCGAAATAACTCTTTATGGGCTCCGGACATATCAGGTGGTTTACCTCCATTCAATTCTATGCTTTATTCTGCAGTTAGCATCCTACTGCTATTATCTCGTTAGCATCTGATTATTCCTTATTCATTCGTTCGTTCATTTTTATTTATTCGTTTTATCGAGATTTGAATATGCTTCAACGTCAGACTTCCTTATCGCCACTTCTTTCATGAACAGTGCAAATGTTTCCATAAAACGGTCGAAATGCCACTGTAGCAGAACCAAAAAAAACCTATCCACTGGAAATGTATCTACCACAAGATGACTGATGCATTTCCTGACTGGAAATAAGTTATTTCATCCCTCCCTTTTGTTACCGTTTCCCTCATCACAACAATCATCGCCACTTCCGCGGAGCTAGGCACCCCAGTTCCAATAGTTCTGTTATTTCAATATCCTGTTCAGCAATATCTACTGAAAATACTTCTGTGGTTCCTCCGCACGATCGCTGAATTGCGAACCTCCCGCCCCCCTTTCTTATGGATATTCTCTGACTTCCAGTCGGATACTATTCGAATGAACACCGAGTTGGTGGAATTTCAGGTCGTGTGTTGTCCAACCTTGTTTTGTAAATCAAATGAATGGGTAATGAAAACTAAAGTTTCCAAGCCGCTTCCTGCGTGGCTATTCGAAGTTACTGCTGCTCACTCCCCTTGCCTCCGTTGTTCGCAGTGTCTGAGACTGTAATCCGTTTCCAGATCAGATACAGTTCACTGTTGAACCCCCGGACGCCGATTGCAAATATACTCAGGTTTATTCTTGTGCTGAACCACTGTTCTGCAAATGCACTGTCAGAGCACGAACATAAAATCCGTCGACTGGTCAGTAAACTATGATGTTTTTTGTGTGATCGGTATCTACTGACCTTGGTAATTGCAAGACGGGTGTATGTTTGCTTCGGTGCTAGTAGACACCGTGGTCCTGTTCGGTTTGGTTGAGTTGAACCTGGTCCATTTGTATTATTCAGAGAAGCTCGAAAAAGTAACAGAACAAGAATTATCAACTTCCCCAACAATGAACTGTTTATATTCTACTTCGTATACAAACTCAATGAGGACTTGTCCGTGCTTCCTAGTAAATTGATCGACTTCATTGTGCATTGTCGTGTGTGCAAACTGGATCCGCAGTTCATGTGAAAGTTGTCAACAAAGAATGATGTTTCGTTGTTTTGTCTGTGAAACAGGTCGGCCATCGAACACAGACGAAGGGTGCTAATGTGAGGCTCCGAGAGGTGTTGTGTTTGAGCCTCGTGTATGTATGTGTGGGATCCATGTGTGTGTGTGTGTTGTGTGTTCCATCGATCTGTTATTCCGGTCATTAAGCCCCACATGCAAACTGACACTATCTGGCTGGAAGATTTCATGGTCGAACATTTATCGGCAGGTTACTTCACGACAGAAAATCCACTGCTTCTTGAGCGCTAGCTCACTTTTGCTTACCGGAACGTAAGTCGTTTCTACTGTATCTTTCTGGAAGGATACATCTTTCACAAGGAAAGCCGAGAAACCCTGTGGCCCTTTCGTCTTGTTTTGGCTTCTTTGGCCACATTACTTTCAGTTGTTTTTAGGGAGGCTCTCAACATTTCTTTTAACTGCTCGAATCTGGGAGCGGCTGGCATCAGCTGCAGTGCACTTGACTGCAAGGGAGTTCATTTAACGCTTTAGTCGCTTGAGTGCTGTCGCCTTGTTTGAAATACTTGTAACGTGCATTCAAGCATGGAAAGAAGGTTGTTTCTTTTAGCGCTATTTAGCTCCTGGGATGTGACGTCTCAGCCCCTCTCGTGTTAATATTACCAGTGTACCTAGGGCACGCGCTAATCATTTGCACCGTGCGCTCACCATGGTTGACTTGAATTTCCTATTGATGGTGGTTTAGATGATGATTCCAGTTGATCGGTTTCAGATGACCTTTGAATTGCTCTTCTGCAATTCTTTCGCAGTGACTTCTGTCAGCATTAAACCGCAGCAGTTTCTAACAGTTGGGATATGATATCATGTTCTGTCCTATTTGCCCAAACTTACCGGCGTGGTGATCCTTGCTCTACAAGGGTGCATAGTTTGGATCCAGTTCGATGCATCGGTTGTTTGATTTCTTTCAGTTCTCGTGTTCCCGAATTTGTGCTGTTTGTGAATACCTGTCTCTCAAGATCTTCGCCTATAGAATTTTTTGGGCCATATTTTTTCATGCGTCATGTTTTACTCGTGGTAGAGCCTTCTAGATTATCCGTAGATGTTGTAGACACCGTGGCTGCCATTGACAAATGCTCTTTTTGTGGCTAACTTTAGACCGCGGCTTTCTAAACTTTCTCCAACTCCCGAACTATTTACTTCAAATTGAGCAGTGTTTGAAGGTTCATTACACTCACTGCACACTCTGGCGGAATGTACACAATGACTGAACAAGATAGCTATATGGATCTATTCTGTCTGTCGAATCATTGGTACAATATTAGAGGTATGGCATGCTATCATAAACGAGAGATTCTCGGTTGAAACCAAATTGGTGTGTAAATGAGTTTATTTGTCGGATTTTGTGCAACTTGGGTCCAAGTAAAACATAAGGGGCTGCACCTAGCTGATAAGCCAGCAGAAGAAGGCGAAACCGATCGTAGTTTATCAGAGTTTTCAGCAACCTTATGAGTAGTTTCCTTCAGGAAAAGAATGATTCACACCTGATTGACCATGGACTTCATGATCACTCCCTATGGTTTTCAAAAAGCCTACTTCGGGGCCTAAGATATTCAATTGCAGCTCAACCGCTACTCTTGCGATGTTAAGCTGGATGGTCACATGTCACCGGAGAAACTATTGGGCTCCGATGCTGTATACCCGTATTCTCCCAGCAAACTGATGACTTCAAAAATATCGGAGAAGACGCTTCAAAATTTTCCTCACGCCCTTCAAGATGACCTGTACCCGTTGTTGTTCAAAAGGCAATCGTTTTTTTCGTATTTTACCCATCTTCAACTAAGAGATCCATCCAAGTGATGCTCAGTCAGTATTCCGAGTAACTCACTGATTCATTCAATATTACATTTGCCTCACCACATAAAAGTTGGCCACATGTGTTATAACGGGCCAGTTATTGGTGACTGCGAAATCGGTGTGTCCCATTTTACGTTTCAGCTCTGCCGCTCCCTCTCGCCGCAGAATTGTCATAAATCACAGTTTTCCTGGAAAAAATCTATCTTTGTTTTCTGCCTAGCCCTACTTTTCTGAAGACGCACAATTTCATTCTCCCCAATCAGCATATTTTAGACTTACTGCCGCTGGGCCGTTTTCATTTCGTTGATGGACTATTTTTACTCGAATAAATTTCTTGTCCAAAAAGGGGACAGTGTTCGTGGTTTCATTTCTCTCAGGTCCCCGCACGCGTAGTGACTGTGCCAGGTGGGAATGGTATTTCCTCTTATCAGTGTGGTGGTTGTTCCACACAAACAAACTCCAGGGCCTAAATCTCGCACGTTAGTTTTGGCCTATAAACACATTTCGGTTCGCTTGGCTTCGGTAGCTGTGTACATTCTGGGTTGCGTCAACCTGTCAGGTCTGTTTGATTGGGTCAGCTTACAATCTGACCTTAATCTTTGGTTCGTTTTTCGGAAAGTGCATTCCTCGCCCGTTGTCCATGATACCTGTGTTCGCGCTAGGAGAGAGAGCGTTGAACTCTTAGCACTGGTAAACTGGATTTGCGAGCTGCGTTCGGGTTTGGCACACTGCCTCCGTTGGTTAAAAGTGCCTTCATCGCACGGCTCCGGTGACGCATTCGTGGATTACTCAGTCAGATGTTGAATTACGGGTTCGCATATTGATTGGTTTGACTGGGAAATTCAATCGAGATTCGAATAAATCGTTTGTGATGTTCTTTAACAAAATATGAAGGCTCTCTCTGGGTTTGACTGCGCCGACGTCAGACTAAACAAAGTCGGTGTTAGCCAATGTTGCGGAAGTTCAACGGACAGATCCGTTAGTATATTGTTCGGTACCAAACACTATCTAATTTTCACGCACTGCTAGGGCTAGTGTTCGCTTATTCGGCTGGCTATTGGGAAATCGTTTCAAGAAGACAATCTCACGGATTTTTTACATTCCTTCTCCCTCCCCTCACCGCAATATGTGACAACCTCGCAGCATGCAATAAAACAAGTGATCCTGAAGCAGTGTTTGTCGGGAGGATTAGTGTGCTTCCTTTTCATAGCCCCAGTTGTCCTAACTGCTTTCAGACATACAGCTCACCTGGCTATCGGTGATTTTCTGCCGAATGCCTCCTGAGTTGCAGCTAAACCGATTTGGAAATACCGTCTCGTTTTCCGTTCTGCTATGATTGACCCTTCGGCGATATGCCTTCCACATGCTAAGCCATCTAAGGGCACTTTAAACAACCATCCGCAGAGTCATTGTAATGCGGTTTGCCTACAACCGACCAGCCATGCCGGAAGATAGATTCACTTATTACTATCATGGACGCGCATAATTGAATCCAACCACGCTGGTGTGCCGGTTCGGCATGAGTCATCCTAGCAAGATGACTCTGCGACCACCGCAGACCAGTAGAAAACAATAATTTTGCCTGTTTGTCCGTTCTTGAGGTGAAAAAGACTCGGTGTCGTGTATTGGTACCAACTGTTTCAAACTTGGCTTCAAACGTTGGTCATACTTTATCACGAAAAGTCTTTAAGTAAGCCGCATCTGAGAGTAACCCGTACGTTTAAAAAACAAAAACAGTTTAAGTTACTATATGTTTATTCGGATAATAAAGCGTTTGCGACAATACCCGATTGGAATATCGTAACAGGTATGTGGGCATCCGTCAAAAAAGCCTGCACCATCCCTGGACCATTTTGTGATGTATCCGATGAGCTCTACATGCACTATCAAAATTCGAATATCATTCCTTGATTTATGCTTATCTGGATTCTTCAATGAAAGCCTAGTGAGCAGCATTGAAAGGCGCGTCCCTTGCACGACCGCGTATCATATCATCATCATCATAGGCAACACAACATTAGAGTTCAACACTGATGCTTCACTGTCGTATGTGTCGCGCCCCATGTACGACCAGTGATGATTTGTGATAAGAGCGAAACTTGAGCCAGTTACATCGCAGGAGAGCTGATGTGGATACAAATTCAGAAAATTGATCTATTTAGCAACCCAGAATTAGTGGACAAATGGGATCGACTCTCCAGGTTGATCTTAAACTGTGTTCGATATAAGCCAAACTGCTAGGCTGTGGGGAAAAGGTGCATTTCATGTACATTGTTATTCTTTGGTTGCTCACCACTGGGTTTGTCAACTTTAAAAAATTTGGATTGGAAGGTGTCGTTCTCTAGCCTATTCACCAAACAAGTAGGGTCATGCCCCACACACTGCATTTATTCGAGGATCTTGGTGTGAGTGTATGCCAACTGCGAACTGGTGCTCCTGAAATCGCTGGAGAGCTTTCATCTCAGGCACAGCCATTGGTGACCTTCAAAAGTTACTGATGACATGCAAGCTGTAGGAAGATATTTTTATTGCATACATGGAAAGACTCGTTCTGTACCTATTAGGTTCCAGTAACGGTGACAAGAATGTTTATTCTAATACACTGCTTCAGTCTGAATTCTGGCCCATCCGTAGACAGTAATGTAATTTGTTGATAGCATGAGAAGATTTGGGCATTTTCGTGGGGGTCGCCTCCCGTGACTGAAGTCAGTCTATGCCTAAAAGCCAAGAAGCATTGTACAGGTGTTATATCCTCATTGGGGATCATCAGCAATGCGCATCTCACGAATCTCCAGGGTGTTTCGAACTGGCAACCTCCACGCTAGTAGCTGAAGACTAAACCGTTCGACCACGAGTGGCTGAGTAGCGGTGCAATTTGCAACTCACGCCATTATGGTTTGAAATGTACTGATGTGCTAATCTGAATACAGTAATCCTCCTAAGAATGGAGAACGCTTCTCATCAGCTGCGCCACAGTCTGCCATCCATCAAGGCGATACCAAAAACCAGGAGAATCTAAATGTCCTCTCTACGGACGGTTGTCTCTCTTGGACAATCACTTCAGCAGGTAATTAGATCAGTGAGGTCATCAGATGTGCTTCAGGCGGAGCACTATTGGATTTGTTCATACGCTTAATCTTTAGGTCCTATCCAACCAACACTTGTTTGGATCACCAGGGCTACTATTTTTTTATATATTTAGAATGCACTACGTGCCTGATTGCTTTATGACTTGACGTTTTGTCCGTCTGAATTGTCAGTCATTTGCGAAAAAATTCGACCGGACCGCTCCACCACTGTCTTCCGTCCACTCTCATTTTTCGAGCTTATTGTACGCAGACTCGACTTTCCTTCTACTCTCACCTCGCGTAAAACCTGAGTGACAGTTTATCTCATCACCGTTTGCGAACTGATCGAACTGGTGTTTCGGACAATGGTCGTCATCTAAAAAAAACAGCCCACCATGATGTCTGGATTGCATTGTTTTCCTTGTCCTTCTCTGTCAACTGTGCCGTTCCATCCAGCAGTTACTGACAGGGACACATACAAACAATTGTATTACTGAATGACGGGGTGTATGGGGAATGGTGTCTATCAATCTTCTGTGAATCGACTGTTCTTGGTTGTTTGTACGTGCATGGCGCGCGTTTCAGATCCTCACATTCCCACTTTGTTTTTCTGTCAGTTTTGACACCCTCTTGTTTGTTTTTTATGTCCTGCCTGCTAACCGGCTACCTGCACTGGTCGGATAATAGAACGAAATAGGAACAGCAGATTTAGGTCATGATACTGTGAAAGAATTCGCGGTTTAAGACTGATCCCAGTCGATTAACAATGTTCTCTTTATGATGGGCCGTCTGAGTTCAGTAAACCGGGTCTTTGCCGGTTTGCATCACAGACTGTGACCCGTCCACTAGGTCCGTGGTCCAAGGCTGATTGTTCAAAATGCTCCTCAGTGGCACCTCGAAAAGGCAATATGCGTTCATCCGGTGATCTTCCGTTCAGTACTATTGAAGTGCTTTGCATTCGTTCTTCCTTTACCTGGTGTTTCGTTCCGTTGGTCGGTCCCATAACGGTCCAGCTGTCAGACAGCTTACTGTTTTGGTCTTCCTCTGTTCCCTCATCCCGGTAGTTATGGAATCTGGTTGTCCGAACGACTGCAGCAACCGCGGGGTGTGTAATCGCGGTAACTGTGACTGTGTGAACGGATTCAAAGGACCTGACTGTTCTCTCGGTGAGTTTTCTCAAATATTATTCATTCTCACTGCTGCTCCATGGCAGCCTTTATTTCCATGTGTTATGGTGCTAAAGCGTGACACTTGTACTCTCAGGTGATTGCAACGGCCTCAAACGATGCTTTAAGTAAACGTTTGATCCGTTCGCACCCGCAAACAAAGCAACCGGCTTCTGTGCAAACTGCGCTGATGATACTGCACACGTACAGTATTTTCTCCCATTGTTACAAGGCAAGAGCTAGTCTGGGAAGCAGTGTTGGCGGAGTAAATCGTTGAAGTGATTTGAGGTTAAGGCTGTAGTTGTATATCCTAACCTGAAGCCAGGATGCCCCGGTTTGTAGTATCTGGTCCTATGCTGAGGCGCAGCTCGCGATTTGTGCGCATCATCCGTCATTGTTTCTGCGTCCCCCAGAATGGTGTGGTAGGATTGAGTTTGCCCAGCTGAGAAGTAAACGAGACGCTCTCGACTGTGGACTCTATGTAGCCGCCGCAGTCCGTTACCGACTTTCGCGTTACTACATCATCCCAAGTATTTTCGATTCAATAGAGTCCAATCCTCCTCGCAAAGCTGCAGCGATCTGCCCGCCGCCTATCAGAATCGGGTCTGCATAATCCTCCTGGAGATTTCTGGGAGTCAGGTGACATTGTCCTCCTGACCTCAGAAATGAATTCGGTGGTTACTGGCCTACATTCCTTTGAACCTCAGCACTGGATACACCCTCATCCGTGGACCGTATTAACCACTGTAAGGTAGCGGCTCCAAGAGTTACATGGACATGAGAACAATAGGTTATTAGCACATAACGACTGGGACACATTTTACTGCTGGTCCGTTTGTCGATCGCGCTCTCTTGATCTTCACAGCAAGGAAATCTCTCATTCCCCGGGATGTTCATATCCGCATTTCATCAGTTCGGACATAGCGAGTCAGTGAGATCGAGATAGCTCAGAACTTACAGACCGGATGGTCCGTTGTTCGAACTCAACCTGGACATCTCGACCGCTCCTGTTTAGCCTTGGGCAACCTGGCGGTATCTCAGCCCTCATGCTTCCTTCAAGTGGCATGGCATCTGGGCACCGAAAGGTTGTTACAGCTGAACGATTAGGCAAGCCGTCCATTTTTTCGCTGGGGTCAAAGCCTTCGTCTACGCGAACATATGTGAGAGTTTCGATTTGCCTGTACCCTTCGAAACATGGCACAGGTATAATATGGCCTCCGCAAACCGCTAATCCCGTGGAAGAGTATATAATTGTTTCCAAATCTACTTTATTATCAGTACCAGGTTGCCTCCGTGTTGATTCGGGATCTCTATTACAATCCATAACTTCTCCTAAAACATTTTCGGCCATTGGTGGCTGATCCTGCAGCAATGGATCCCGTCACGGTTTATTGCTCACGACTAATACTAGCGTTGGCTTAGTTCAGTTGTCTAACGATTTCGTCGGATGAGCAAGGCAATGCTGGACTCTGTCTATCACTCTGTGGGTTTTTAGGTTCAGTTCCATTCACGTCACGTGTTTTTCGCACATGAGTATACACTTGGATTCGATTATCCGAGGAATCGTCGTGTATCCCTTTCGATTATTACTAACGGGCGTTTTGTGGAAACCACTTGGATACAACTTGCCACCTGCCAGTAGGTGAACACGTTCTCCGTGAATCGGTAAATCAGTTCATAAAGATAATGTAGCTTCTTCTCATGGTCTATAACAATCAGTCCTATTGGGTCCATCAGGCTGGGGCAAGATTTCCGAACCCCATCGATCATCAAACGAACTTAACTGAAAACACTCATGAAAAACCGATTACTGCTCAACAAAATAAATTTACGCCACCAAATTCTCTACGCTGCTCGGTACTGTCACATCTGCCTGCGATTTTAAGCGATTTCACACACGCAGTCCCAGTCATTCAGCGACCGTAATTTCTCAGTTCCTCCATGACTCTCACCGTCACTCTCCCGTCCGAACGGGAGAGTGACTTGTCAGAATCAATTGGTCGGTGGTGAATACATTGAAAGCCCATTGGCATCCTTTACAAGATAAGTTGAAATGCACTGTTGGACTGTTGTTTGAAGAGGCGTTGTCTATTGGAATTCCCCGGAGAACCAGCTCAGTTGGCGGGAATAAGAAAGTATGTGCCAGCTGAATAACCAGTGTAATCGGCTTAAGACCACTAGATTATGGGGCCATCAGGGTCAACCTCTTTTCGCTGAATGATCTCATCCGTTCCCTCTGTAGTATAAGGGCATCATTAGCCGAACGCTTCACCCACTCCACGTCTCTTTATATCCGCCTTACATTCTCTATGAATTATAAACTAGGATATCCTTCAGACGGGACAAAGGAGTTTACACGCACATTTACCCCTCACTGACTCCAGTTTCAAGTTAGCTTTCCTCGTGTTACTGAATATTTGTACTTCACTTGACGGAAGGTATTACGCTAGTATCTAGACTTGGGTGGGTGAAGCAACTGTGTGCAATTTGAAAACACTAAAAATTGTCACTTGCTGACTTACGGGCACTTCGTTTTGCGGTCCAGTTCCCTTTTTCTGTGTAGGAGGGGGTCGTATTTATAACGCTGGCTTTTGGATGTCCACCGGATTTCCCTATATGAACAAGCGCTTTGGAGCATAAATCCTGAAGATGGCTGTAACCCCTGAAGAAATGGTGGAATTGTTACTGCTATACTTTAGAGGACACCCTGGTAGACGCATGCAATGGATATCGCTGACTGCATCTTCAAATAAAGAGATCGTTGGTAACGCACTGAAGGTGATTAAAGATACCTGTGGAAGTTGTGTGAAGAACGAAGGTTTATAGGCTCTGTCTCACTGTCTGGTCCTCATAGCTAGTACATCCTAATCACGCAGCCGGAAATGGTGTACAATGGTTGTGAAATTCACGTTCACATATTTAAATAAGGGATGGTACACGGATCAGTGGGTCATTCAGTCAGGTGGATGGCCTCAAGGTAAGACGAGTTTATGGAAAAAGTCAACGTGTTTTCGAAAGTCGCACAACTTTCTTGCGGACGCACAGTTGCAGATCACATCGGGATTCAAGCGTCTCTGCGATTGACCATACCATTTGGGATGAGTTCAGAGGTACCCGATCTATGAATCTTCCGAGGGACCGATGGTTTTAACACTTGCTCGCCCACAGGTAGGTGGTAAGGTGTGCTGAAGTGGCTATTACACAACTCCCCGCTGTGAGTAATTGAGTGGGACAGTCGCCGATTTCTTGGATCACTGAACCGCAGTGTATTACTTTGCTCGTGGACATCCCAAACGAATCAGACCAGCAGATGCTTGTTCACAACTAATCAGCCATTAGAGGTTGTTGCGGCCGTACTTGTACGTCTCGTACTGATTTGGTCCTAGCTTTAGTAATCCTATCGGAAGTGATGTGCAACTTCATTCGGGTTGCAACAAAAGTCGGTTGGGTTGAAGAAAAGTCGTACAACTGATCGGATCGCCTTATTCCCTGCTCCTTTGTTTACAATTTTACTCAGCAGGTTATTCCATCCACTCGAATCACGTCCACAACGTGAATATTGGTTCTCCTGCCTTGATGATGGACAGATTGCTATCTGTCTCGATCGTTTCGTTTCCTCTCTACTCTTCCGCCCCTCCTACCACAGCCAAGTAAAACAAATAATCACGGCCCATATAGGTAGTTTATTTGCTTACCAGCTTTTCGATATCCACACTCCCATGAGCCATCCATGTCATTCGCAGCCGAGCAGACAAGCACACAATGACAAACAGCTGTCTGTTGTAGGGCTGGAAGCTGCTCCGCGAATGGAGAGCGTATTGTTACACTCGAACACGTGACTGTCTGTATCCCAGCGTTTTACCTCTGCAATTAGAGACCCATTAAGCGTAAACTATTTCGGCAGGCGTTCCTACGATCGTTTCATTTCATGGATAGGTCGCGTTTTCCCGGACAATCTTTCTATCTTTTTATGGTTTTAATGGATTTCTGTTTTTGTATTATATGTAGCGAATGGTGAATGTTTCGTCCCTTAGCGTTATAATGTGTTTGTTCGATTGATTGGTAACGACACTTGCTTTGCATTTCCGGGGATCGCGTATCAACCGCCAGGTACAAACAACGCCAGTTTTGGTCTTCGAAGATTAGACTGAGCACCTCTTACGTTATAATTTCCATGGTAAAGAATTTAAATCTGTCGCGCTTTGCCGACAGTCAGCTTGTGCGTCCATAGCACATTCATCAGGTGGTGTTCAACGAGGCTAATTCAGTTCCCCGGTGAGTGTTGTTCTTCTTTGCGGGTGCTGTTGGACTTGAGGGGACAGTGCGACCAAACTTCGTCCAATTACATCAAGGTATATATATATATATATATATATATATATATATCACGGAACACCGCTGCCTTCGGGTGACTGGCTGATAAGCTGTGCTACACCATTCCGGATCACTTACTTTTGTCATACTATTCGTCTAAATGTGGCTAATGCGCGTTCCGTATATTGCTTTAGCTCCAATCACTCTTTTTTCGTGGGAGGTGGCTCTAAGAAAGCCTGTGCAGTCAAGTTTGAAAACCGGACAAAAGAGGAAAAAGGTTTGACCATCTCCATTTTCATACCAAAAGCAGCACCGATGTTCTAACACCTTGCAACAGATTAAATCTAGCTTGGAGACACTTTGTTTTCACACAAAAAACAATTACGCACAAGGAATGCTGGTACACCTGCACAAGTCAAATCGGTGTAATACACTCATTTGCATACCAATTTGGTTTTCACGGAAAACTCACCTGAATCTCAGCTGAATCCCTCGTTTATGATGTTCTTAAGCAACTGAATGTGCTGCACCAAGTCGCCTCATGTTTCAGTGTAATCATTATGGTTGTGGATGAACCACTTCTCGGTCTTTTTGTAACACCACTTCAGTTTTTGAGTGCTGACACGGCAGACTCCGATTGTTTGAAGGCTCGGTGTCTTCTCTATCATAACAGGGTTGATGCCAGTCAGCGTTGGTCCACCCCGATATTTACCGATCAGTTTGTGACCAACTGACATTTTGCCAGAACTTGACCCTCACGGCTATCGTTGTTGTCTTATTCTTTTCGGTTGGTGTAGTGTTTCACGCATCTACGAGTCAATCGAATAACTTGGCATCTATTCACAGCTTCAAGAGGTTTTGGCTCAACTTTTGCTGAAAAGCTTGCCCTCACTGAGAGAGAAACAGTCATCGTAGACTCAGAAGCTACCCTCACCGAATACTTGCATTTCTTTTGGAGCTGCAAATTTGACGAGTCACAATGAGTGGGAACGCTTAATTTCTGCAGATAACCATGCACCGTTGTTTCGCGGAATAAGTCTTGCAAACGTCGTCGATAGTCTATCATGAACCAAACTAAACGAATTTTAAGATGTTTCAGAATAAGAAGAATGAAATGTCAGCACCTTTAAAATGAAGCAAAGCGAACTGTATCCGCAACGAACGAACTCATCAATGGGAGCAGGAAGCGTTGTACCCCATCTTTCTTGAACTCTCGATTAAGTTGTGAAGGGGCAAACAACGCTTTTCTTGATCGATTTTTTCACGCCTGATTCGCTATAAACAGAATGGAATGGAATTCAATCCAGCATTGAAATAGTTGGCTTGGTGCAGTCACAGCGATTCGTAAAACACCAGCAACAACTGTTGATCGTAATGCTCAGGCTGTATTAGCGGACCTTCATCAAACGAGTGAGAGACCACTTACAGTATGCTAAATTTAGCCAAACGAACTTGGAGCTGGAATAGTCATGACGTGACTCACGTCGAAAAAATGGGTCATCTGAGGTCAATGCCCATTCAATGCCGGTAGGCGCAACACAGTGTATGCTCTCAAACATCCGGTTCTATTATGGACTAGAGACCGACCCTCTCTAGGTTCCGGATATTTAAGCGCAAAGCCTTGCAGTACGAGGTGAAATCTGAGCAATTACCTTTGTCGTTGCTTTACAGGATACATGCTGCATATGAGCGCATTGCCGTGAGAACGATATGCTCTTGGACGCTTCTTTATATCGGGTTTTATTGTAGGCAATATCCGACTACCGGTCTGTGTGAGACTGAAAGACAAAGTTTGTTGTGAAGAATTGTTTGCAAATGTCATCGCCTATACTTTTCTACAGTGGGATGGGAAAGACTAGAGCATATTTTATACGTACCCCCCTGTGACGAGTGTTTAGCATATTTTAATCACTCGAGCATCTCGATTGCGAAGTCGCCCGTACTGCTGCTTAACTGGGGGGAGGGCTTGGTCACTGACCGTTGTTTACGCCCATAGGGAGCTTCCCTTTGGTGCAGACCAATCAGCGTAGTCTTGATAAGACATCGTTTGGTCGAATTCCCCAACCGTCAGTTTGCCTGCCACCCGAATGTCACCAGCCAGCGCCAATCACATTAACACTTCTCACACTCCTCTATTCATCTTTGTTACTGTTTAGCCAGTCTATATGCTGCCTACAAACACACAATCTTGACGAGGTAATTAATGAGCCCTTCAAGTTCGGTCGGAACAATTACTCTCTGCAAACCAGGCATGACATCAATACCGTTTGTTGTGTTGTACTGCTTTTGGCAAAAAGTGAAAAGGAACAACACTGAGGTCACTCCTTTTGAATTGTTCGGTGCGAACGTTGTGCGTGACTAATCGACCACATTGGTTCAACTACATATGCGCCGTGACCTTTTTTGTCAATTCCATTACTAACAACGACTGTTGCCAAGGTTATTCATACCGTGATGTCATGACGCAGTGGTTATTCGCGCTCAATTTTCTGACTGATTTCTTACGGAGTAGTATTAAAGCTTAGTTCACTCTCGAAGTGTGATATGCGGAACTTGACCGATCTGTCTTGCCAGTATTCATAGTGCAGTCATGGCGCGGCGCATTTTCGGATGTGATCCTTCTGGATACAATTTACAGCCACTAGAAACCTAAGTCAAATGGAGCAGCACCTATTTTACTGCTTTTGTTGAATGAACCGGAAAGGGCATTTCCAACGTGCTTGCATTTTTGTAAAATAATACCATTGCGTGTTCAGCAGAATAGGGAGTAGTTGGAATACTTGACGGTGACAGTGTTGAACCGACAGTTTGCGTTTGAGCTTTCATAAGGAATGTATTTAAGTACCGTGGATACTGACATAGATGTGCTGCCGTAGCTTGGTCAGTTTCTAAAAAAACTTCGATACCTTATAACTTCAAAAAATCACCGAATGCCTTACCCTCTATCATATGAAGTACAATTGGAATGAACGGACTGATTCATTCTGGGTGAGCGCAGATACATATGCGAAGTATTCTTCCAAGTGACATCCTGCATTATGAAGCTATTTTTTGATACCTTATTTAGGGTTTCACTGTCTCTCGTAGCTAGGATACGATAGCGGTATTCACGAGTCCATCTTTGGAACACTACTGACGGTTCGTATGGAGCCGGATCTGGCATCATGTGTGAGCCATTATTATCCCTGTACTGCCATGTGTGTGACTGATGGATTGGGGTGCATAAGCCCGACGCGAAATATCGGTCAGTCCATCGTGGTGACACTAGTGCCCCTTACTCGTTACCACGGATAGTTGAGAGTTTGTCGGTTTCTTTCATTTTATAGCACTGTTGCCAAGACCTGGCAGATAAGCACAGCTGGTTTCCTTCACAAGCGTGTTGTTAAGTGAAAGAAAATCGTCACTTTGTCTGTCGCCATATACAACATCCGTGATAGTCGCAACGAAAAACAAGTGGCCAATAGTATTTACTGCAGCCTGTCCACTACTGCGCGTCCTAATGTTCATGTACCAATTTTTGGTACCAAGTCGGTCAGTATTCTGTCATTCATTTGCTGCAGTTGTTCTATGAATTTTATTTGTACAAAGGTTGCAACGGGGTGTTGCCTGTTTTTTGGCTCAGTCGTCTCTCCTACCTCACTAACCAATGCTGCAGTTCATCCCTTTTGTACAAAAGACTTGTCATAACTCCCTAGGACAGGTCACTGTGTTGATTAGATTTTCGTCGACAATTGTTGTGTCCTACTCATTCTTCACCCGCGAATACGAGAAAGAGGTGAATGCTGCAGGCAAAGAGAGACTTGTTTCGGTGTTTGATTGCCTTGTCGACCCTCTAAGACTTGCTTGATTTTGAATAATCGAACCTGTGGAGGCTTGACGGCACTTTTCTGGACCTTTCTGGATCGCTCCTGCAGTCCTTTCAAGCAGACTACCGCTTGTTGCTCTATGAGTGTCCAAAGATAACTAACCAAGGTAGACGATCCCAGCGATATATTCGTGGCCAGCTGAATGGTTCCCGTCAGCTACTCGACGTTGAACAGTTTAAGTCAACTGATCGAGCTAATCTGTTGAACCCGAAACAGAGAAAACGGTGATGGACTGTTGATGAGTTTTCGTCAACCTTATAAATAACACGCTAATTAAATACAATATTGTCTGGACATGAGCGAATGTCTTATGTGGCATCAAACCAAGCATGCGATGGTTACTCTTCTAATGGTTGTTTAGAGCCTTTCCATGTTTGTGATTATCAACTTTCTCGTTTTCTGATTTCTGTGCATAAAGCTGAAGTTCCAAAAGTATGCAACGGTCATGGGGAGTACATGGCTGGCACGTGTCGCTGTTATCCAGAATGGAAAGGACGGGAATGTGAAGTGCTCTGGTCCGAGTGCCTGGATCCTACCTGTTCGGGTAATGGACAATGCGTGACTGGCGAATGTCAGTGCTATCCGGGATTTGCTGGAGAACTGTGCGAAACGAGTGAGTTTATCACAATTTGATCGTACGATAGTAGCCATGCTTAGCTGGTCCTTTGATCCTTACCACTGGAACGGCCTGATAACCAGTTTGATGGTCAGATCTCTTCCGATCTCACAGTGTGTCAGTTTTTCTCAATCATCAGGGTGAGCTGTATATAGGTGTCCTGAAAACCAGGTGTTTTTACATCGATATGTCCGATAACTTTGAAGTAATGGTCTCCTCTCCCCCTAAAAAGCGGTGGTTACGATTTTCTCCATTTTAGTTTTGCTGGGGTTGGTCATTCCGTCACATTTTACTGCAGACTCCGTTCTGAATGGGGTCTGTCCTCGTTGTGGTGAGACCACATTTTGTGTGACACCGATCTGTCCGTATAATGGTATGACAACTCTTTTCGCCAGTTCACCGAGGGTCTTCTACAGATAACGTCAGATAAATGTTACTGCAATCGTATACATTGATTTCGAAATCCTCTTGTTGAAAGGATCTACTGTTTACTCCTTATCAGATCTAATTCACAGTTGTCGTTACCTCTGTAATATGTACCAGTAGAGTGCTTGACACCGGTCTTTGTTTACCTTGTTCCATCCGTGTGTATTCGCGCACATCCACACATGTCCATGGCATGACGTGTCTTTATGCACAGACAGAGCTTACTAAATGTGCTCACCAAGTGTCTGCGGACAAACCCGCATTGTCTTTACGACTGACTCAGGTGACGCTCGCACACGGGATAGAACTTTCTACATTCATGTACACTGGAGGGCGTATTGTTTTATCGTTCGTCCGACGAATCGATATTGGCGGAGAAATTGATAGACAGATGGATTCCGTGAAGTTTGATTTGTTGGTGGCTAGTCGCCACATGTCAAATCGAACTGCATGCTGCTTGGGCCACACCCTAGATTGCGCTACGCGGACGCATGTTGCAAGACTGGTTATGCCAATCTCAAGTTTGTAGGTAACTCTGCTTTGGTGCGAACTAGCCAAAGCAGTCCCAGTAAGGCAGGTGGATATTATTTATATATGGGTGATTCCCACACCGTTTCGCCTGATCTTGTAACGAAAAGCGACTAGCCGAAAATAATATTTCGTGTAATCACATCCCCGGTACACGCTTCTAATCGCACGACGTATTGTCAACAGGACTAATGTAATTGCCATCACTTTTCTCTAGTTCATACTTTAAGGCGACTCTCCGGAGGCCGACTGTGTCGGCTTGTGAAATGTCACGTAGTAAAGCCGCCCAGGAGCGGCGACTGGCGATAAGATCTGTAAACATAGCGATCCAACAGTAAGTCCTTTTGCATCTCCCTGGAACACGTGCTCCACTTCTTCTTACCCCTCAGTGATATCATTGGTATGATTAAGGATTTAAGGTTGGTTTGCTAATTTCAGCGTCGTTTTTGCACACTGTAGATGTCGATGCTTCTGTCGCGACAAGTAAGAACAAGCTATCCCAGTTCCTCATTACAGTTTTCATCGAATCGTCTTTATTCGATGACTTTCAGGCTATTCAACTCGCGGTTGGTGTTACTGAAGTCAATTTAAAGCGTGAGTCAGTTCGCCTGGTCGGTCTAGCACCGTTCAGTGACACTTTCCTCAGACAGATTATCCCACAAACCACCGCCTGGGTGGTTTTCGGCATTTGTCGTTAATTTTTTTCGTGGCATTTGCTGCTGGACGGTCCTAACTTTCAGACTCATCTTAATTAGAGGTATCATCCTGTAAGTGAAGCCAATGCACGCTGAAAAGCCAAGAAGCACTGTACAGTTGTTCCATCCTTTTTGGGATTATAACCAGTACGCATCTCACGAAACTCCAGTGAATTTCGCACCCGCGACCTCCCGGCTAGTAGTTTAAGCACTTAACTCTTCGGCCACAAACTGTCGATCAGCAGGTTAGTTAACTCGTACTATAGCGCCGCTCGTCCGTCAATCACAGAATCTACATCACGTTGTTACATGCTAACAGACTTCTCACGGAAGTTTAACTCATCTTGTGAAATTACTCTTCCTCTAAGCTACTTATAGATTGTTGGTAGTGTGCGGGATTTCAGGATCTTCAATGCAGATTTCGTCCTATTTAGCCAATCTCCGCTGATGTGTTTCTCGGCTTTGCAGCATAGACTGACTTCACTTACATAGCGAAACCCCCTTTAAAAGATTTAAAATCCCCTCACACTATCAATCATCTTGATTAGTACCCCCCACCGACCCCTAGTGCTTCCTTGTAGTCGAGTAACAACAATGCACCAGTAGCGTGTCACCGCTGATTACGCACTCATTTCTCCGGCTGGAAGCAATATGGGAGGATTCTGTTCGGCGCGCCTGGCTGGATAAGGGGCGGTAAAGGGTCTCTTTGTCAACTCAGCTGTATTAATCCCATCAAGCGGATGTCTGCGAGTCTACGACAAGGGTTGCGTCGTAATTTAAATACTTCTATTGTTACCCCACTTACCGGATACGATTCATACCGCATCAGTCTCCAAACCTATGTGCGAAGCCGCATTACGTATGTCAAAGTGGCTAGATCAAGGATGTTAGATATCGTATTTACAGGCTCTAGTTTTCTGTTTGAAGGCGCTTTATACAGCCACCGACGTCAACCCTTCCGTACTGAGTTTCCACTCAACCCGGATTGAGCCCGATGATAAGTAATGACTGTTTGGCCATTGTCTCCAGTCGGCGGCTCGCACTGATTGTAGGCAGTATAGCTAGCATTTAGCTAGCATTTTACTGGCTATCGATAGTCAACGAATAAAGTTTTGCTGTCTTCTGTCTAGATTGTTTGTGGAATAAAATCTACCAACTCTCCGTGTTTGACCGGTATGTAGATCTACAGTCGCCCCTCTATATCCTCTTTTCAGTCGTACATGGACCTTATTTGATCCGTGTGAATTCGTCAACTGAAGACTCTTCATAACTACTGAACCCGATACGAATTGTGCTTGATCCGTTTAGAAGAACCGTTACACACTCGAACACCTATATCCACTCAACACTTGTTCCCTTCCTGCTGATAGGTATACTTTGGACATACTGAATCAAATTCCCAGCGGCGCAAAGTTTGTTCTGTACCGCTCCTGTCTCACTTCAGTAATACTGGCTATCCTTTCGGATATCCTGTTACTCATCTATTGTATTTCGTATACCAGCTGTGCACCGAAAGGATGCCACAGCTAATTGCTTTGTTTTTCCCATTCGTCAATATGCCTGAATTCGCATCAGTAATTAACTTGCTCTTAGAACTTCAGATACCCTCCAACTTCCGCGTGTGTCTCGTTTTAGCTACTACCGCCAGCGTATTCCCACCGCTTTTTCGTCTATGTCAATATTATGATTTCTCTTAGTGCCTCACTGGTGTCCGCTGTCAATCCGCCTAGTCGATGGTCTCCAAACGGCCTCTTTTTCTAGCTTGTGCCAATGCACTGAGTTGCGCTCTTCGGAACTGCATAATCTGAATGAGCTTTTTCTATAATTTTTCTTATCCTCCGGATCAAATATCTATATTATATGCTTGTCGTTTCGATGGTAGCGTGTACCCAAGCTGGCAAGTAGTGTCTACTCGACTGAGGTAGTGTTCACTCATCCGTGATAGCACGCTTGGTTAGCTTGTCTTGGCGGAAAGAACTACCGTTGGAGCAACATCGATTGACACGTAATTGAATTTCACTCACTTGTTCGGCTCTCTCGATTCTCCGTTGTCCATTGAATTCGCTCTCCCGGGCAAGTTCAACCGGTAAGACAAGCTCATCAGTCGCTTTTTCATCTCACGTGAGCTTCCTGTGAGATGTTTGCTTGAAAGTTTGTCCATTTTTGCAGGGTAGTGTCAGTTACAGCTCCAGCCGTAATATGACACGATCATTAGTTAGGCTACACGGTCGAATGACAGAACAATTAGCTGGTTTCACTAACAGACCAGTCAACTTAAGCTGAGTCTTTCGTTGTTTTAATTTTATTATTAATAGTACTATTTATAAATCCATATGTTGCAGCTGCAAACACCCAAGCTGGTACAATACCTTACCTCTCAAACACTCGTCGGTCTCACTTTCATTCATTCCAAACGAGGGGAAAGTCCCAGATCTTTTTCATTTACGGCATTCAACACTCGGGGGTTAAAAAAGGCATTCCGTCTGGTGTCTGTTTGGATCCATGCACTAATTTCCTACGCCCTAAGCTCTCTGGAACCTCTGTCGGTCTCCCTTAGAGGCACCAAACAAGTAGGGCCCTGCATTCTCATTTGCTGAGCATCGTAAGTTGTCTCGATTCTATCGTACCACTTGGTTGACAGTATACGTTGTATTCATCAGCGATCAGATGTCCCATTTTCGGTAGCCGAATACCTCTCAAACACCTGAACGATGATGTAGATCTTCCATTCTGTCAATTTTAGCAGCTTCAGCTCTGTCTTATTGTCTGCAGGATACAGTCTATTTAAATGATGAATTCCACTTCAGTGGAGTTTGACACAAGCTTACAGTCTGCTGCACAAGCCCTTTGCACATAGTATTCCCGTGAAAAATCAATATGCTGTTGTTTTTTCTACCTGCTCCTGACCGTGTCCTTGCCCGCCTACCGGTTATTGTTTACCGCATCATAACGGTGGGCCATCTTGGCGTCTGTGAAGATGGAAACCATTGTTTTTTCTTGCCTCATCACACACGCTGCTTTGGCCTGATAAATCTCTGTTCAGTTATCTCTCTCTCACTCACGCTCATCCTTCCGCTCTTTTTTTTGATAAATGAAAGTATTTCCTCATGCTCATGCGCTATTTGCCCTGGTTTCTCGAATTCCTGTAGAAAGAATCCTCTAGCAGGAATCATTATTTGATTCCCACAGCCGGTACATAATAAGACTAATGTTACCTTGACGACAGTGCCACACTGACTTTTGTGTCGTAGCGTGTGTTATTCCCTACGAGGCGCCGTGGTATCCACAAGCATCCTCGTATCCATGGCATTTTTTCCCCAAAGGCTCTTCGCTTCACCTGTTTACCGTCACCAGGTTTGTCAACAGCCTATCTCTCATAGGTTATTCTGATTTTGTGCTCATATTCGGTCGATGTTTATATGCTCTTCTAGGTGATGAAGCCGACTGCGTATATAAGCTGTCGTGGAATCGCAGCCAAACGGAAGGCACGAGCAGAAAACTGAAGGTGCGCGTTGCAGAACACCAAAGATACGTACAACTCTTACTCGGAAATCCTACGCAATATTAATTTTCGGAAAGGAATCAGCTACTGTTCTGTACATTTTAATGGAGAACCACTTTTATTGGACTAAGTTGAACCAGTCAAGAAGAGCATATCGGTTCACCTACAACGGTGCTGTGCAAAAGCTATGACAATTCACATGCCAACCACCTGTGCCAGTCGGAACGACAGCCATCCATATTTGTCTTGTGTTTCGGGCTTATAAGCACCAACCAACAACAGCGTGGTCCGTTGACCTCATTATCCAGATGTGACCGTCTAACCTTAACCAATCAAATAACCCTTTGGATGTTGACCTTGCACTGATGGATACCAGTCGGTCCCTGTTTCTTTTGTCCTTTGTGATTCCGATTATTTGCTTCAGAAGAATATCGCCTACGGTGATCGAAACGTTCAGAAATATAAAAATTGCTCGTAAGGTTGTCACTCTATCAGTAAGTAACCCAGTATTGTGTGTTTACCTTGTTCCAGAAACTTGCATTTCCCCAAATTGTTCTGGTCACGGAGTTTGCCAACAGGGTAACTGTCGCTGTTTCAGTGGATGGTCTGGGCGAGCATGTGAAGTTTCTATCCCAGTGATGCAGACGGCCAGCTTTTTGGGCACCCCAACTCGGAGGAATCAACCTACAGATAGCTGGAACCCAAAGGCTGCTAGCCGCTCAGCAACGAGCTCTCCTCTATTATTAGATGCCCGTGATAACGTTCGTAAGTTTCTTCTAAAACATATTTGCACCATTCTGAAGCCAATGGGAATACTTCCTTGTTTACTGACAGTATCAATGTTTGCCCTTTCTCTTTCTATGTCAGCTTGTTCGCTCGATTGCGGTCCACATGGTACGTGTGTGTTCGACTCGATCAACAATATGCGATGCCAATGTGCTGCCAAATGGACTGGACAACGTTGTAATCAAGAAGTTTGTTCCTCCAGTTGCTTTGCGCACGGGCACTGTTCGAATGGTACCTGCATCTGCCAGCCAGGTTGGAACGGAAAGCACTGCACATTGGGTGAGTGATACAGGTGTGCTCACTGGAGCACGCTCGTTACGACGGGTTTTCTAGAAGCATACCTTAACATGCCTTTCCGAACATGTTGAAGTTGACCCATCGCGTTTTAAATTCATCTCAATCCACCTACCCCCAAGTAGCATGGCTTTTGAATTAGTGTTTTCGGCTGGTCGTTTGTGGGGATGCGGCACGCGGTAGTCTCATAAAAAGATGGTCCCGTTTTCATCTATAGGTCTTTAATGGTTTTGTGCTTCCATATCCACCCTAACATTTTGCCACATTTCTTCACTATAAGCCCTATATGATTTACTTGTTGATAGGTCCAAGTCTCCTTTTTGTTTGTTACGTGTGGTGGCTTACTTGAAGCTCAGTAATTCCTGTTAGCATATTTCAGCGTTACCCTGTGTTTCTCTACTAGCTATTTACAGGTAGTTTCGATTTTTCTATCTCCTTTTCATTCTTCTCGTTGTTACGGGCTGTCCTATCGTCTGATTTGTGTTTTATCCCATGTAGATGGATGCCCCAACCAGTGTAGTGGTCATGGACAATGTGTGTTCGACAAACTCGTGGCTGCCTATCATTGTCAATGTGCATCTGAATGGAAGGGAAGTGCGTGTCAAGTTCAGACTGAGGTGGCTTGTGACGATCACAAGGACAACGACCAAGGTACATAGAATAGGATTACTGTTTTCTTGATGTCCTTTTGCTCTTCCGGCGCCTATCGCTTCGGTAAACATCTGTTGATGCATACTAACCTTGAACCACATAACCTCATTCAGACCTATCTGATGTATTACTTCTTTAGTCTTAAGATCATAAACAAACATCATTACCTTTCTCGAGTTTTGTTCTTTCAGTTTACACCAACTGAATGAGATGCTAATAAGAACTGATCGTCGACTTGACTCTTGGGGTCAGGTGTAATTATTTAGTTCTTAGTTTGAACTCTTTCTTCACAAAATTCACGGCAATCTGGTGAGTACTGATGAGAACCATGCGCCTGTTGGTGCTGACTTCATGTATGTAGGTTGCAAACAAGAAATTCGCCCGGTGAGCACACAGTTTGCTTCATGTAGCTGTCGTACGATTAGACTCTGTCAGCGTCCCGCGTTCTTCAAACATTAGTTATCGTCACTAGACAGCCTCGTTGATTGCAAGAGTCATTTGACCTGTCACTAACAAGCCCAATTGGTGAGCGGCACTATATCGTGCCGGAAGTTTCAAGTGCTTTGGATACTTTCGATGCATATTGCCCATATCTGTCACAGATCGGTAACTTTCAGGCTGCCTCCAGCGATTGAGAAAATCTGTTACGTAGCACGCAACATCATATACGGGTGCCCCTGTGCATCGTCCCTTCTGTTATTCCCCTTCACCCACACACCCTAATGACTGGGCGTAACAAGATCTTTTCGACTTCAGCTGGGTGTTCCAGAAAGGACAGTCTATAATTAAGATAAGAGTTTTGGTCTAACTAATCCAGCTAATCAGCTGACTATTGGTGGACAGTCAGAAAGTTTGTCTCCATTAGTCACTGATCCTCTCAGAGGACCTGATAATTACCACATCATGGTCTCGGGATTTTACCGCATGTTTAAGGAAAAGGTGTAGTCCAGTGTCAAAAACCTTGGTCACACGAACGCTCTCATCCTTATTGAGACTTATCAAGTGAGCGTAGAAGGGTCGCGCACATGGCCCTGTGGCTAACCGTTTCAGGCTGTTGCTCTCCGGACTTCGCGTAAGCCGTCCTATTTGAGCAGCCGCCGATTTCTATTTCAGGTATAAATCTTGGTTTGACTAACTATTAACTGCTTCAGACGATCGCTTCTGGTAGGTAGTCAGAGCGGTCTGCTAGCTAGTCATCGTTTATCGCAGGATGCTTGGGATCCGGCCACACCTTTGCTGCCTTAGTTGTTTCATGTTAGGTCCAGTGAAGCATGAATGACAACACTGATGTTGCTGTCTTTGATGATGATGATAGGTCCAGATAGCAGGCCTTCGATTCCTCGATAAGGACCTAAACCGGCCAGTTTGATGTTGCGGTATATTACCGGACGCCTCTCTTGTGCACGCAATTCCAAAAATCGCACACACCTCGACAACTCACTGGGCTCCCATCAGGACTTTCCGCTGAGTGTCACTGGAACGCCGCCCCATAACGAGGACATCGGGCATCAGTGCGTTGCCAACGTTTCCTTGTGCACAGTTGTTAACTTACTTAGACATCAGCTGTCAGCTCACTGCTTTCTGGTTCTGAATCATTACGAACGCATCCACCAACCTCCCACTTTATGCGCTGTTGCCACTTGAAACACCTCTCCTTATCCGGTAAAGAAAAGGGGTCGTTGGTATTCTGCTGCCGCTGAAATAGTTTCCGGATATAAGGCTAACTGAAATCCCCCCGGGCTTCAATATGTGGAGGCACTTTTTTCATAACATGTTTCCTCCCGCCGTTGTGATGTTCTTTTTATTGGACGGCTATGACAGTTAGTTTAGAACGCTGGACAATCGGAGGGAAAAGGGATAGGACGATGCTGTTGTTTAGATAATATGCCGACTATGGGGGCTCCAATTCATTCGCGGATGATGACAGAAAGACAGTATCACCGAGGATAGTAAGCTCCGGTTCTCCCGTCTAGGGATCATTCGTGCCGCCCTCATTCGGACTGGGAAGCAAATTTGAGGAAACCTAGGCTTTCCCTGTAATGCTTCCGGTCTATGGCAATTAGTAACGACTGTGAGGACTGTGAGGTTGCCTGAATGGCTATCGATAAGACGCCAAAAATCAGTAAATCAACTGAACGTCCTTTTTGTGTTTCACCTGAACATCACTTTTCGTCTGGTTCTTATGGGATCACTGGAATAAGTGTGTAATTCGTTTTGTTTGAAAAAATTAGCCCACTATTGTCGGGCGAGAGGCTACGCTGGTTAGTCCACAAACTCTGTATATCAGGCAACCAACTTCCCCTTGGATTCTTTTCGCCCAGTCATGTGCAGGAAGGACGACTCAAAGGTGGTCAGCTTATGGTCTCATGATGATTTATGAAAGCCCTGATAGGAAGACCCACCCATTCTAGTAACTGCAGTCCCCTTGACCAGAGGTGTTTGGACGATATACATCATTGGTTAAGAACTGATAAAAACGACCCAATCACCTATCTGTTGATGCCCCTGCATCAATGCCCAGCTGTCCACCTTCTCACTTCAGCAGATTAGTGAAACTATCATATACAGATGAACTGGTTATGCAGTTACCTTTAACTCGTAACTGTCTGCTCTTCCATCGGCCGTTCCTCGTACATGGCTTTTAGCTGACAAATAGAAACTTGCCTGAACCTATCCGAAATGTGTATGTTACCCCATGGCCTATCAAATACATGTTTCATTCATCTTACTTGACGGGTCTTTATGACGGTTCTCTGCATTTCATTGTTACCAGGCTTTGCTGATCACTTCTCTCTCTGGTTACCAGGATCACGTACGCGCCGCCTATCGGCTGTGATTGTCTTACCTGGCTGTTGGTTCGTTCACCGAACTTGGCAACTGGAGTAGGTCGGCGAGCAGACCAACAACGAAGCAGCGTACTCGAGCTACCTATCTTCCGTAACATATTAGATCTTACTCACTCTGAGACAATAGCAAACTGTGTTCCACGTGACAGAAGTCAAGTTACATTCATTCGTGTTCTAACAGAGGCTGCTTCTAATTCACTTTTTAGATGGCCTGACTGATTGTCTGGATCCAGACTGTTGCGCTTCGTCTCACTGTCGCGCATTGGCTCGTTCTTCGGATGTGAGTGCCGCAGAAGCGAGAGAAAGTTGCGCGCACAGTGAACCATTTCACTATCGCTTGCTGATAACCCAAATGGCTCAACCAGGCAGCACTTTTTATGGAAATTTGGAATTCTTGCTTCGCCGCGACCGAGTAGTGGTGGACAATCTGGATCCCAGGTATGTCCTTATTTACGCAAATTAGGTGCTGCCACACATCACACCTCAGTACTGTTTTCGAGGTTGTTCCTTATTATCTCCGGTGGTTCCACCTCTAAAGGCAAGGACTGGGGGTATACCTTTATGGCCATCTTCTATACTCGCGGTTCTGTAAGCTGTTGAATCAAGTTTGTTAGAAACCTCTAAGGAACCACTCTTCAGAAGGAAGCACTCTTTCTTCTTTGGGTTTTCTTATAATGAGGATTATCCACATAAACAGTTGTCAGACACTCAGCCACCCTCGCGGATATATGATCTCTCTCTCTCTCTTTCTCTCTCTCTCTGGATAACAGCGTTTGACTGATAGTTGCTGTATCAGTTCCAGATGGAAACGAGTAGGCGATAGGTGGCTTCAGTTTTCCGCTGTTTGACCTTTTTGCTGGGTGTCCTTCTTTATATCTCCAACAAAGTCGCTCCTCCCGTTGACGGAAAAGCTGAGTATTGTACACCCGAGCGAAACAGCGTAGCGCGTCCGCCATGTCGCTGTGTTTCTCGACCCAATTTGTTGTCACATGTGATATTAAAACATTCTCCGTCAGTTTTATTTGCATCGAATCTAAATGATCTCTCAGGTGTTCATCAACTTTATTGCCAGTGAGCATAGGTCTTGCGGATATTTTTGGAGAAATAGTTGAATTGCTAGACGACAAATTACGGACCAACTGTGACTACTTGACTCTACAGTGCCAGAAAGTGTGGACGACAAATCACCATTTTATGTAGACAGAAAATATCACAGGGTTCGCCCTAGATTTGGCGAATGTTGACCAGGTGTAGGAGGTGGCTACCGTTCACTGTTTTCCGGATTTTCCCCAATTAGGTGGTCAAAGACGGTTAACCAACATATCAGAGTACTTTGCTGTCTTTCCAGGACAACTCCAAAATAAAATACTGGGTCGTGTTAAAGGGATGGTTCTGTATCAGAGGTCAAGGCAATAAAAATGGTCTAACTAACGCAAGTACTAAATAGTGTCCCACAGTCTAGTATGGACGACTCGAGATAGCCTAGTGGTTAAGATGTGAGTCATTCTGAAACGTTCCTTGGTGTCATTGATTGTTCACTTTGTTTTAGACCTACATAAATGATTAAATTGCGCTGTGTTTCGTCCGTCACACTGTTTCACACGTCCTTCGGCGGAAAGAAGTGTGCAAAATGAATTCAGCTCGCAAATTTGTTGTTATTACAGCGTTGTTCAACTTGCCGAAAAGCCTATGGTTCGAGCCAACCCCTGGCTTTTTTACCACCCTTTCATTCTCTCGGACAATCTGGTAGGTTAGAGTTTGATGCAGCTTGAATTCCTAGGTCACTCCAAACGAAGCCAGTCTGGTCTTTTGCGCAATGTGATTAACACAATTCCAGTTGGGTTAGGTGGCCTGACTCAATGAACATCAAAATGCATCGACGCCGTCCTTCTCTCAACGTCCATGGACAGCGTACCAGCACTGACAGTGGTTCTCAAAAGGAGGGTACACGCACTCTGTGTTAGGTTCCTGAAGGAGAGCTTGAAGTAGTTGTTCTCGGGGGTTCCTGCCCATATTACCTTTGCCCTTTTCACTCTGATTGGTCCCAGTCATTAGAACGACAAGTAATTCTGTTCCGTGTTTCGTGAATATCCCCTACTTAATTTAACTTTTCGGACAAGTTCTATGAAACCCCTGTTTGGTCGCATCGATTCTAATGACTGCTGATCAGATTCCGTCTCCATCGACTATTGGTGAAATTTCGGTCTTTCTGATGCATAAAAGGGAGCTCTACACTGGTTAAAAACAGTACAAAACAGCCCATATACCATATCTGTTATCCTCGCTCTCGTCACCGGAGTAAATGCTTTCGCCAACCTCTCTGTTGTCATGGCAATCTTGCTTTTTATTTCCCGTGCACACGTGTGCCCCTGCCTGTACCTGCCATGCCTCCACTCCATGTTCCCTGTTGGGCAAAATTTGTCGGGCTATGCTCCTCAGCTTGTGCGCATGTCATGCGTAATGATCAGACACGGTAAGTGAGCTGTCTGTGAGTGGCGTTTGAGTGTTACTGCCTTACCAAATACATCTATGCCCGGTGAGACTTGCTTCAAGCGTTAACTGCAGGAGGTCGTATCAGATTTGTCCGCTGACATGCAGTCAGATTGACCATATCCTGTCCTAACCTGTTCGGTCACACTCTAAAGGTAAATCACTGCTTTACCTTGTTTACGACTGCATTGCTCCCTCTACCTAACGGCTTCCCATAGAGACTAGTATGACCGTATGTTTACACAGATGAATCGCAAGGAATGAACTGCCCATCATTCCGCAATATGAGTTTACCGGGTTTTTTGGAGTTTGTAATACAAGGGGAGTAGTATGCTCTCCTCCCGATAAGGCTTTTGCGTTTTCTCCTTCCATAATAAGACAGCAACCCTCCTCCATTCGTCCAATATCATCGAGTTTCCGTAGTCCTTTCATTCTAGGAAAACAAAGGGGACGACCGAAGGCTGTTGCTCTCTATAATGGTATCGGATTCTCATGCTGTCATGTCTGAATGTAATGTGGGAATCACGACTTCATGACTGATCCATTATTCATCAGTTTCTTTGAAAGGCCATCACAGTGATGTGTTTGTAAGCATCTCATAGTGCGAACGCAGCTACCTTGTGAAACTACCAAGTTACTCAAAAAAGAACCGGAACTATTGTTGGGACAGAATGATGTGTTTTCACCCGTGACCTCGATGCTCACAAACACGAAGCCACGTGTTCCCGGTTAGTCATCCTTAGGCAAAGAATATACCAGCTCCAAGTAGTTGGATTACAGAAGTGAACACTTTGCGGACAGGTTTCGACTCATTTTTGTCTTCGTTTGAGCGCATGGAATTCGTTCTTATGTGGTACAACTAAGACCACCACGTTTTTGCACACCCTCTTTGTGTATGTGGAATATCACCTGTACTGCACCGTGTCCGTTGGACAAAATGTCAAATGCATGTCCACATCATCATAGGTAACAGTCGAGCACATTCGTCCATCCGCCCAAACCGACGATGATTCACGTCAGACCAACAATTATCTGTTTATATATGTGTGATTCATCCACCTCAACTCTGGATGACGCTCTAGAAACTCAGACCACTTCACCTGAACCTCGTGCAAAATTGTATTAAAGGGCACATACCCTGCTCGTTTCCTGCGATGGTTTAGCGCAAACAAAGTCTGACTGGTGACGGTTAAGCTCGACTTATCGGCTGTTTATTTTCTGTCAGTGTTCAAATGGGTTTTTGCTTCACCGTCCTGCCTCTCATGTGCATAGCCAAACTTTCTATGCTGAGTTTGAGTCCACCTATCGGTGAGTTTCACTCACCCCTGGCCCGCCTTATTTAAATTGCGATCTTGGTGATGGTAACCTGAGGTTGGATATAGGCGGTAGCGTTTGATGAATGATTCGGTGAAGAAGAGGACTCGTAACATCTTAGGGGAGCGTTTGAGTGGCGCAACCAATTAGATTTAGCGAACGCAGCCCTATTGTAAGACAGATCTCTCTTGGGGGGACGTCGAACAACACCGAAAAAGACTTCTCCTCATATGCGGATGACTTTCCTCCGGAAGTGTTTACACTAAACGATAAGTGAGAGGGTACACCATTTCCAGCTGTGATATCACATGGGAATTTGTACCGTAAATTCAGGAGACTCTCTGTCAAATAAAAAATGTAAAACACAAAAGCGACACTTAATGAAAATTAACTCTGGATTTGAAATGTCTTTTAATCCGTGATGTGAAAAGGGAGATAGAGAATGAGAGAGGTTGAGGGCAGAGAAAGAGTGAAGGTAGGAGTAAGTTCCTTAGTTCGACGGTCCTGGGAAATAGCGGTGAAGAATAGTTTGGTCCGGCAACGGGAATGAGTTAGTCGCTTGGAAGCAGTGGGTGCTTTCACGAAGTGATAGGAGCAGTAAAAACGGTAGGAAATAGGGACAGCACTGGCAGGCTCTGTACAACACTGGTCATGTTAGCAGTGGTAAAGGGGCCATATCCCCACGACGAGTAGACTATAGGTTGTCAGCCGACCACGGGTCGTCGATAACCTTTTCCCCTATTGATTTCAGTAGGTCTATGTAGGTTGGGAGAGCAAAACCCCAGACATGTGTAATACTTGAACGTACAGAAGTTGGACAGATGTAAAATGCTTTGTGGAACGGAAGAAGAAACCATTTTTAGAGGCTCTCCAGACGGGCATTTTTATGTGATCGGACCAGGGGAGGCTACTGGTGAAGGACAAACCCAGAAGGAACACGCTAGCAGAGGAAAAGACGGCTGAATTTCATGTTGATCGGATGTTGATCATTGAAGAAAACTATGAAAAAAAATTGGTTTTTGATGGGTTTAGATTCATCTCGTTCGTTGGTTTCTATTTCCATCACCGCAAGCTACGTTGGTTAGGCCATGTATTCCACATCCCGAACCATCGTTCGCCAAAGAGAGTGCTGTTTTCCGTGCCCACTTCAGAGCAGCGGAAACAGGGAGGTGGTCAACTCTTGACCTAGCAGAAGGATATGAAAGTCTAGGTGCTGTCGGTGCGACTCACCTTCCATGATGGGGACGGCGTGATCCCCACTGCACCTGGCTGGAAACGCTGCAAGATATGGCTGTCAAATGATGTCAGTGGCGTTCTTGTTGTTAGTTTCCATCCAGATTGCCTGAATGAATGTCTGGAATGATTGCGGTAGGCTAGCACCAAGTCCCTTCCCTATCCACTTTTATTCTTTTCTTCACAATAAGGCTTTCAAATAAATCATGGTTGCACGGCAGCGAAGCATCAGTGTCAGACTCTGATGTCATGCTGTTGTTGTTGATGATGATGATGATGATGATTTCCAACCTTGGCAATGTCGTTAAAAGCGGCTCAACCTTGCTACCGTCATGAAGAATATAAAAGTGAGTAATGTATGTTGATGTCATCTGTGTGAGTAGAGCAAATCAGTGACGTAAAGTAAAATTGTGGCCTTTTTTCAACAAAACCGAGTATGTCCAAATGAAATCACCCGTTTCTTGAAACTTCTACATAACCTGATCGGGCTAGTTTCAAAAACTAGCGCGCCGGGGAACTTGTCCGAGAATTTATAGTAAATTGGAATAAACTAATCCAGTTGATGATTGCACTTTTCCGGTGTCAGTAATTCACTTGATGCTGAGTGTCTGCTTCCCGGTGCTTTTCCAAATTTTCAATCTCAACGGTCACCGGACCGTTGAAATTCCCTCATCTGTTATTAACAGTGGGAATGTCGATTGCCGATTGACCAGTTGTCCTGTTTTCTTCCACCTCGTTTGGTTGTGACCCTGTACGGACCACTGTACGGACCCTGTACACACCACATCATTCATCACTGAAGCAACAGCCAACCTAAACCGAGTGCTAGTCGTACTGTCGCACTCGTAAAGTAACACCGCCAAAGTGGACGCCGATTTGTTTACGTCTTGTTGACAATTCGGTGGAAACAGCGTTTCAGGTGTGTATGATGCATATAAACATGACCCGACATTCGCGCAGGTCATTTCGTGTGTGCGTGTAAATCAGACCCAATTATCCGAACAGGTGATATGGATAACGTTGTTATTGACTTTGACGATTTGGCAATTGTGTTCCTGTAGTTGTTGTTGTTATTGTTGTCTCACTTAGTAACAAAATTCGCATAGTTTTCTCATTCTTTCCTAACGTTCCCTGTCATAGATTCATTTCTGTTGTACGTGGTACAGTTCGCCAGTGGGACAGTACTCCTTTCTGGGGAGTTCGCGTATCAGATCAACAAAAGATGCACAATGGCTACACACTGACGGATGAACAAGGAAGGTGAGTGGAACGTCTAAAATAGTTCGTGGATCACACTGCATCGTTATAGAACGACGGGTTGTGTTGTTGAGCAAAGCCCTCCAACAAAGCGACTCTGTGGACCCTACTGCCCGGCCAGAGATGAACACAAAAAGAGCAGCGAGCCCTCATGGTGCGAATAGTTATGTGATTGAGCAGTTTAGAGTGCTATTGTCCGCTTTGGTACGAGTGTGAGGATGGTAGGACATTTACTCTAAGCGACCAGCATTTCGATATCCACGGAAGTAGCGATTCTACCTTCCTTTCGGGAAGGACGAGGTTAAAACTCCGTCAAAATACTTGTAAGAGATTGAAGCCTAGTACGGCTCAATCACAGCTGCTTTACGTAGGATCACTAGGAGAAATAGATCTATGTCTTGCTCTCTAGGCTAAACGAGTTCTCACACCCAATTTTACTAGGCTTTTGGACTCTACTTGAGAAAACCCTGTCATTCAGACTTGGTGGACAAGGACCGCAATACGAATTTAATTCATTCAACTTGTTAAGCTGAGGCTACCTCACAGGACTACAATGATAGCAGAGGCCGACGAATGACAGACAGTCACCTTGGTTCTGTCTACTCTGTAATACTGGCATGATTCCAGCTTCTATTCCGATAAATCGGTATGGTGCGGGCATTTCGAAGAATAACAGTGTAGCCCATGACCGTCCAGCTTTACCATTCTAGTCCACGTTTGGCTTCTTGACTGCTTTTAAACTACCTGGCCACAGCTAAGTCTTATTACTTATTTCATTGTAATTGTGTCCACAGGACTCCAAAGCTGAACACATTCACCTGATTGAATAAAAATGGAGCCGAAGCCTAGCTGTGGTACCGTTTTGGTGCATGAGTGTCATATACCCGGCCAGGTTCCCCATACCTAGAAAAGAGCATCCGAAAAGTCACATTTGGGTCCGGACTGCAGATCTCACTGTCAGTAATTTACACCATAACCACTAGGATACCTCAGGCCCACCAGATTACGTGCACCTGATATGGCATATCAGTGGGGTGTATATTCATTAGAAAATGGTCTTTACACTCAGATTTGCATGGGTGCATAAATGAGGTACCTTGGAAACAACTTATGCGCATTGGAATTTGTTCGCTACTGACAATTGTCTCATGTCCTCAAAGTCACCACCCTAATTCCCTCCTCGAGTAATTTTACCTGGGAAACTGATCGTACTATCGGTGAATAGGCTTATTCATTTACCATGAATCCTACCGCAATGGTTCGCTATGTTTTCCCCTTTAGATTTGATCTGCTGGTGGAAGGTGGATCTATATTAAAACTGGAATTCTTACGCTATCCAACCCATCAGTTCTCTGCTGTATATCATCTCTATGTACCAGTCAATGAAATTGTCACCATGGGAGATTTCTACATGTATGATGCCCAATTCTCTGCAACGATTGCCCCCGGGCTCACCTCAACACCGAATGCCACCGGTGGTCTGTTGGCTCCCTCACCGTTGATGCACGACCTGTGGGTTAGCGGGAAGTTTGTGCCCGACGACTTTGACGATTGGAAAACCTGTTTGCAGGATGGTGTGCATGCGCTCACTGCTTCTAGTGGACTCCTTGTTGAAGTCGAACGCCGAACAGATTCCGTTGGGTTCTGCGTGGACTCCACTAAATCATTGTGTGTCAATAATGCCGGTGTCTTATCCTATGCTATCCCGCTCCATGTAAGTTGTGAATCGTCATTTTCCGAAAGATTTTCACAGACTGGTCACATTTTACCTGTGGTACATGTTTGGGTACCTCTTCTCTTCCACAGGAAAACCAACTTCGTTTGATTCACCGAACGGACCGCGCTCCAGGTTACCATCCGATGATTCGCGTGAGACTGTTGCATTATATGAATGCCCTGCCTGATCGTCTTCGTGAAATTCATTTGGTCTTGGATATTGCCGGCTTGAGGGAAATTCGGCGTCTGGAACCGGAATTAAATCTTATCGAGACATTCTACTGGAATCAAACGGACGGGTACAACCGAACAGTGTACGGATTGGTGAATGCCAAAGGTAAGCCAGCTTACGCGAGACCAGTAATTCATAACAATCCACTCTCCACGCCGACTCAGTAGGTTCAAGTCCATTCGTTTCTACTGGGCATATGTTCCTATCAAAATCCATTCATCTCTCAATGGGCGGACCAGTTCATGCAGTCATGCCCTCGTGGTCATTGCTAGTTTGTTAGGCAGACTCGATCTTAAGGTTTGTTTGCCGGGAATAGGCCTTATCAAGACTCCAATAATTACACAATGTCCCACTATAGGGGGAAAATAGCTGATAAAATTTGTGCCGAGTTTACAACGCATTGTTCACTTTTGTCTGTAGTCAGCGACAACCACATGGTCCTCATATTAACGCACTGGAGCGTCCAAACACATCTGATGATATGTTTTCGGACCCTTACTCGACAGGCTTTTGTGTTATTGTTAAAAAGTTCGCTGTTCATATCATACGTTGGCGAGTTCAGCCTGCAACTCGCCATTATCTAATTCCTGACGTGTGCTCCCATATTTGCGAATGCTTCGAATTCCAAATCATTATCATCACAAAGTAGAAGAATGTCGTCAGTAGTGTGTGGTTATTTAAAGTATGCAGTTATGCTCTTTCTGAATAACCAGTATCAACCAGCATATGTGAAACATATGTTGATGGTCGAAATCTCTCAATGGTGGTCTTTCTTCTTAGGGCTCACGCACAAAATCGTGCCCTCCAGAGAATGCTGTCGTATATTCCCCAACGGACTGTCAATTCAGAAGGAGATGTTACATTTTACATTTTAACATTTTACACCGCTGTATGGGGTTGTTTCTTAACTATTGCGGATTCTTTTTTTCGAGTGAAAAACTCCTAATTTTCATGCTATCAATAATCCTGGATTCGCTGTTTCCATATCGCATGTAAAATGGAGAGTCGATGGCGTCGTGCACCGAGAGCTAGGGTGGCGACAACTTGAAAATTTTGCAACCGCCGATCTAATGTGTACAGAGGGGGAAAAGTATGATTATAGCGGTGCAGCCAGTTGTGCCTATTCAGCTGTGGTACCATGTCTTGCATTCCATCGGTATCCTGTTAAGGATCATCCTCTCCTACAGTCTGTCTGAGTTGACGGGGTCATGCATTTCGTCGCCACCTTTGAAGCGTTCCGAAATACAGAGTGATGGTTCACTCTCAGTGTAGCATCGAGACACATTTTCGCTTTGTTCACTCCTAGAATGTACAACTTAATTTTGGTTTTTTAGGACTCTTCGTGAGAGACAAGTGCTCCTCTACTTATGCCTACTTGTTGACCAACCGGTTCCGTGCACAATCCGTTTTCTCCTGGGTTTTTGATCGACTGAACATGGTTGTTTGTGAACAAGAGGCGGCTCCTAACGACTCTTGTCCCTTTTCGGTTGCGCAACAACCCACGTGTACGTGAACAAATGTTAGGAATGAAGAGGTGCGAGAAAACAATAACAAACAACAGATGTTGCCAAAGAGGGAAATAAACACAACCTTAATCATAAAATTGAGCGGACTTGCTGGTAAACTGTGTAGCGTGTCAGGGAAACTGACGGGTTCTGCTTCCGTGTGTATGCGTGTATCGAACGAATGGATGTGTGATAGGAAACTATGCCAAGTCGACGTACAACACAGAAGTTCAGTGTTGTTTTTCAATGTCTGGTGCTTTGGGATAAATTTTGTATGAAGCCTTTTGAATTCCCGTTGGTTGTGCGAATATCTGCAAGCGTGTGAATTTTCAGTAAACTTTCCCAACACACCTAAGGAGCGGGGTACCTAGTTGGTATCAAAAAGGCTGGTGAACCACAAGTTACGATACTCTACGGACAGCCTACTCGAAAGACGTTGGTCGTAACTAAGAAGAATTAGTTACATCTACATGAGACGCTGGGAATTCTGGTCGTCAGATGAGACAGATACGAGTGGCTGTAACATTTTCTGATAATTTCGGAAGATGGTAAAGGGTTACAGAAAGAGATCTGGGATAAATTTCGAACGGGTGTCAAAATATGTGTTTACCACACCGTTTTGTAAGATATCCTTTTAAATATCATTACACCTGTAGGCGTACTTCTGGGACTTTTTGGTAAGGCGTTAGTCCTTTTAAAGTGCCAAAGAATGGGAACTGAAGGTGGATTCACTGAGAGAGATTATCTAATTTCATTTCTGTGGATAAAACTCAGCGGAGCAGGAATCTAAAAACAACTTGAATATGAAGGACCAACTTAGATTACTGGATGCATTTGGTGAATTAAGTAATCCTAACATCCTTGTTGGGGAAACGTCTGGTGTACAGCTGATCAAGATATAAGGGACAACAGTCAATTTCAAGTCGCCCGTAAGAAGCCGAGCCCCAGTCCGTGTTGCTATCTGCTAATGCTAACCGTGCTCTCTCTCTGTTGGATCTCACTCGTTTGTGGAAACTGTATGAGGGTTGCTCCCAGGGTGCTTTTTTTGTTTTTCACGTCTGAAAGTGTACTCTGGTAGCGTTGGAAATTTTTTTTACAGATAATTCACCCCTCCGATACAGTTCTGCAATCACTGACCGATGGTGTCTGACAGGGACTGTATACCCTGACTTTGCCTAGCACAAGAAGCACACTTTCACCAATTTTATCTTTTTAATGTTCAGATTTTCTGGTTTGATAGATCACCTTTCTTATCCAGTGCAAGCATCCCCTTGAAATACGGAAGGTCCTGAACGACTTCATCGCTGCAGCTGTTTCACTTGTTTGATAAAATTGCTCAAGATTATTATTTTCTGTTGCCTATCTCTCTCTATTTACCGACACATCAAAAACGGTCTCGACTACCTCACTCGGCTCAACTGCCAAATTCAACAAAGGGGTGCAATGCAATGCACTGGAGAAGTGATCCCGAATTCCTCCACTCTTCACATTGAAAATAGTAATGATTGCACAGCAATTATATAGAACTAAACTGTCTGACGTTTTGGGGGACCGAAACCGGTCAACGTGCTCTCAGGTGGGCTGTGAGTAGTGGGAATGTAATGCGTGTGATGGCTTCTCTGCTTGCGTACGTGCGTGCGTGCGTACGTACATCCCAATATCATGGTGAGTGAGTATATCTGGTGTCTGCAGTTGATGAACCTGAGAGCCAGCTTAAGAGCTCCTAGTTTCGTAGTCACGAAGATTCTGAACAGCCTTCAAACCGCCATCATCCTGCTAGGATTTGGTCAATTCAGAGCCAGCACTGGCTGATGAACTCTATAAGTATGCAGCACAAAGTTTCGGGCCGGATTCAGCATACCTTAGTTCAAAGCTGCCATCCGGTTTTTCTGCACTGTCGAGTTTTCTGCTTTACAGCCATCACCTCAGAAGGCTTTCTAAGCAGTTAGTTATGGTTTCGCTGTCGTTTAAGTAAGGATTCACGTGGTCACCACTACACGAGATGATGTCGATGGTAATGGCGTAACTGGTTTGTTTCGAGGTCCACTGATATCGCATTGCTGAAACTTCCTACTTCCAATCGGTACATTGGACTCTCCTTGACATGATTTGACTGCACTGTCTCTCACCAACCACTTTCACTCGATGATAACCTTAATACACGTAAATAATTACCTGATTCTAATTCAGCGCACCTTATGATTTTTGTCCCCCTTGGTCTTCAACAGTCTCCGCCGGCTTCGTCTATACCGGATGCCCTCAGGTGTTTTGGGAACACCGTACTGTGCAAGTTGAAGGGCATGAGCTTCCAAGCTCCGAACTAGCCAACTGGAACTTGAACTTGGTACATCTGTATTCCGTGAATCATGGCATAGTTTATCGGTAAGTTTTTATCAGTCCGGTGCACTATTCCTGGACACCACTCTTATGGTCCTTAGTAGACCATGTCGACATGGCCTTTTCATATTCCGCTCCAGTGGTTCTCAATCCCCAAGGGAGGATTTCAAAATACAATGGGAACCCCATATTTGAAGACAAAAACTACCGGGGTGTTGATTTTTTTACCCCATCTCTCGGGTGTTCTAGTCGCAACAAATTTTTGTCATTTCACTTTTTATCGTTACTGGTATATGTGCAGCTAGGACGTGTGTGTTTGTACTGTATGATATTTTTCGGCCACCTAGTTCCCTGATGAGTAAGTCGGGGACGTGGTACTTCAACATGATAGCGCCTCATTCTGCACTACCTAGTTAAAATCATCTTGACCTCTCCAGGTGTTTCTAAACTGAAGTGCGAGTATAAACCTAGTCTATGACACGTAAGACAGGCTCTTGCGTAGCTGAAAATGGCTCCCCAAACTTATCAGACTATGTTGAAGTTCGAATGCGAAACATCTCCGTGGTTTATTGTGAAGTACACAAGAGTACCGTCTGTTGGTGCTCAATGATGGAATTGCATACCCTGGAAAGTGCGGATTCTCACACGAAGTCTGGATTGATCTGAATAGCGCCTCGTCTCCCGCAGAACCTAATATCAAGACTGAAGATGAATCCGGTTACGAATGAATGTTGAACATCTGAATAGTCTTAATCGGAGAGCGGCACACTACTCTTCAGGTCTCCTGCAGTGTCTTCTTGCGGTTGATTGTCTTGGCGGACAGACAAGTTGCCTGGTGTCAATACTGTTCGGTGCAAATCGTCCGCCTTATTTGCTTTATCCAAGGTTCACTGTATTGCAAGTTTTTTTTGAAGCAAATGTGTTGCTTTTCATAGAACCGCTATGGAATAGTCTCATTTGATGCTGGAACTCGTTGGTCAAAGTGAGTCTGGTGGATTGGAAACGGCGGGCAGAATTTTGCGGCGACGCTTTGAATACCCTTGAAGTTTAAGAGTTGGCGAAAGCCGTTATGTCCGAGGCCAGTAGCCTGTGGGACCGTGAGCGCCTTCATCATCACCATCAGCTCTAAACCGTATGTACCATCTTAGCTGTCTTATCGCTTCCATCGAATTTCAGCTAACATTATTTTGTCATCTGGTTGCTCGATAAATTGAGTTCCCAGTAACAAATTCGCCTTTGGTACGCTCTCCCTTAGTTATCGTAGCTGTACTGATCGTTCAACATATTGTTTTAGTTTTCGCCAGCGTATCCGTGTGAATCGTGTTTTTCAGTCTGGCTGCAATCGAAAGTGGAGAAGCGAAGCAAATCAGAGACAATACGTGATTTGTATTATGCCCTTCCGCTTACCTCTCGCACCTCTCAGAGCTAAGCAGGAAAAACCTATGAAAATGTCCCTACCAAATGACAATTTTCAAAAAGAATAAGATTATTTTTTTCTTGTTATGGTATGTTCTCTTTGTGGGTTACGATAGTAGAACACCAACAAAGTGGCAATAGTAACCCACCCATACGACTGCCAAAAACTCATGGACAGCCCACTACCACAACACTCAAGTTGTTCGACACCAGTTCGGGTACAGTTTCGCATTAGCGGAAATTGTGGTTATGGGGAATGGGTGTTCAAGATGTACTGAAAGAGGTGCGCGACCCACTGTTCTACCCGGCCGGCCGTTGTCAAGCTGTTTAATGTCGAGGCTGCGCAGTCTATATGCATGCGCTTTTCCATTTGTTTATCGTGGCAACCCAGCGAGTTGAAATTAACGAATTTTTTCGGTGCACTTTTCGGTTCACACACCCACCAACCTGATTTTGATTCAAATGGCCCCTAAAGATAGTATCTTGATGGGCGCGAGCGCGCTTATCTCCCAACTTATCGAAGCACTGTGTCAGTTCACGGAGAAAACAAGCGCTTCAGATCAGCTAGATGTACAGGAGCCCAATAACGTTTGGCAAAGTTGTCGTTCTAGCAGACGCATTCATACCGAAAAAAGTTTTTTTCTGTCTCCGCGGATCTATCCGCCGAAAAAATTACACATCCGTCATTGCACAACCAACAATCTACCGACTAGCATTCATGCATACAGGGTTCCTGTTCAACATCTCAAGTGTTTGCATTGCACTGAAACTCAAAGTCAGTACGTGGAACAAAACTAATTTGACCAAGGACAACACTATCTATCTCCTCGCTCCCTCTTTCTTAGGATTACAATTTGACCGCCCTTATGGCTGGTCTTTTTGGACAAAAAATCCACCTCATCAGGGCCTGTAGCTCCTTATGTGTCTGCTTTGGAAGTTTGATGCGATGACTTGTGGTCGTTACATTCCTTCCATTCCCTACGTCGATATTTCTCGATAAAATGGAACTGTACAATCTGCTTCTTTGATCCTCCCAACGTCACTTTCTTTTTTATGTGGACTGGGTTGACTCCGTAGTTCTAAGGTTTTCTGCTTTTCAGAATTCGGATGGGTCTAAATTCATCGGCATGATGTCATGGTAAAAAAATGAAATGTGGTCTAATATGGTTTTAGGATTCCCGATTCAATATGAACAATACAATATGAACCGAACATTAGAACACGTTCGATTTCCTTCTAGCACGCCTGTATCAATCCAACCTCAGGTTAGCCCCACTTCGGAACATCTTAGATTTAAAACATAGGATTCCTATTTTGGTCTGGCAATCCTAGAGTTGGCCGACGCCTACTTGGGAGCTTTTGGGCAAGTGTCTGCCCATTTCACAGTAAACCTCCGCAACAGCCATGATTCTTTGTTTCCTGTTTGAAGAATTATCCTAGAAGAAGCCCATCGTTTTTGGACACAAATTGCCGCTTGTTTACTTATACAAACCGTCTATCTGAACACTATACTTTGCAAGTGGTTTACTGTTTTTTAGAGCTTAGTGCGATCTACTAGGTTGTTTGGTTGAACTGCCTTGCAATTGAGTTCTGTCTCACACCAAGTCTGAGTAGGGACTAGTGATTTATGGGCCGCTCTTGTGTTTATGTTTAACCTTTAGCCAAATGAGATCGAGCCTGTTAATGTTACTCAGTCAAAACCATCCACCACGGCTTTCCCAGCCTCTGGCAGTTACTTCGGTTAATAGATTCTACCGCACAGTATCGCGGTTGAAGGGGTCTTTGTTCCGTGAATGTAGCGTAATCATCTCGATTGTGATGGAGTTTGTTTTGCTGGATGGAAGTGGTACGGAAAAGCCTGAAACAGAATGTGAAATTTTGGAAAAAAAGCCAGTTCACCCTTACTTTTTATCATTTGTGTAAAGACCCTACACATGTGTAGCTTATAGTCCCAGTTCTCTGTTACTATTTTAAGAATATCTGTAATTTAAACACTTCTCCAGATCATTGCATCAAGAAGCCGCATGAACCAAATTTTGGGTGAAACTTTTGAATCCGATCGCTTGTCAGTCTTATTCAAGCATGCCGCCAGTCGGCAGATGAACTGGTTCTTCACTATCGAACTGAGTGGTGCATGAACCTTCTTCCAGGATTGATTGGCACAAATCTTTTGTTAGGAAGGGGTGCGAGTTGTCTAATGAAGTTATAGACCACCACTAATGACCTAGTTTTAAGCCGACTCCCGGGTCGGTTTGAGAGATCGAACTATGGTTTCGTGTAACCAAATAAAACCTGCAAAGTTGGATGGGCAGGTGCTAGTTACTTCCGTTGCGCATATATCTCCCATTGAATCAGTTATTGTACCACCTCTCTGTATGTTCCAACTGGTTGGATTAAACACTGGTGAATACATAATGGTCTAAACGAATAACAAATTGTGTGCTTCATCCATGGTGGACACGTGATCGATTCCCTGAAACCTCAACCAAACGACGCTTTTGATCCTTAGGTGAATTCATCGGATGGGCACCGATTGCCTGCTGTTGATATCATAAATTTCCCCCCACTCCCTGACATTCTACAGCAATTCGTCTGCAGGTGAGTCCTGTTTTTTTTTCATCGGCGCCACGAAGCGAACTCGGAACCAGTGGTGTAATAGGCTGTCTTCATTAACCACAACTTTAAGCCGTTCAGAGGTCATCTTCCTGCGAAATGGGTTTGTTCTAAACATTGCGCTATTGGGAACAAGTTACCCTTGAGCTCGAGATAGCTCAGTGGTCAAGGCGCGGACCCACTGACCGGAAGGTCCGTGGTCCGAACCCAACCGCAGCATGTCTACTGTTTCTGTCTGTGTCTGGGCAACCTGGTCCTCTTGCTTCCTCCGGGTTGCATGGCAGGTATGCACCTAAAGGGTGTTACAGCTGAACGATTATTATTACCAAGTTACCCTACGCTGACATACATATTCGGTTGCAGTTTTCTCATAGTTACAAAGGCTTAAACCTTAAAAAAAATAGACACCTATCCGTTGGTGTCCGCGGTCGTTTGCTCCCGCTCATGTCATCTTTACTCTGGAGCTTGATGCGACCGGCTGAAACCTGTTGATATAAAAGTTTTCAGTGGGTCCAACTTTCCGACCCCACCCCCTTCGTTAATAAACTTGTGCTTGTCGGAAATGCCCGTCTGGCAGAGACTTGATCGTAGGTTCATGGGTGGGATAGCATCCTATAGGATTCCACTGCCTATCGTTTTACTAACAACTGTATTGCTACATTTGTGTTCGATCTTTCTACCATCTATTATGGGAAATCATATTTTTTGTACCACATTCTTTCCCGTTGTGTGCACAGTGGCGATGGCTTGCATTTGTTCCTAAAACACATGAATTGGCATGTATTTCCGATACTTGGGCAAGGTGATGACGGTGCGCGCAGAATTCCTGACACCTGTGCGGATTGTGACTCTGGTCAGATTGCATTCGGTTCGGCAACGTTGAATTTGTACGCGGTAATCACTGATGCTCTTGGGGCTGTGTTGATCGGGGACGCTGCTTACCTGCGTTGGCTGCAATCGACTGACCTGAACAAGTAAGATCATGCCTGCACTGTCCTCGCTTGCGTTGCCTACAATTTCTAGAATCATATCTTACATTTTTCTAATTCTTTGCTTGCCAGCCACAGATTCAAACCCTCATCTGCCTCGGAGTCTCTAGATATGCGTGCTCAAACAATATTTCGTGAGAACAGTCGGTACATTTGGCGCGCAATGAATTCCTCCCAGTTACGTTTTCTCCAACCCGATTTGGATTTCCTGTCTTCAACTCGATCTGATGTTGGTTACTATCTGGCTCCTCATCCCAATTTCGTGATCAGTAAATCGATTTTCGAGATGCCTGGTTCGTCGATGAGTATGCAATTTGGTTGCTTCGTTTCACACGCCGCGAGCAAGACAATATGGTGGCTTGCGGATTTTCATCATCCACAACCAGTGGTGAGCGTAGACTGCGCGGAACAAACTGTGTTTCCGTCACTAACCGGACTTCCGTGCTTAAGACATCCGCTTGTTGGTCCTAAAGGTATAGCCGTGTCTCAGAATGTGAGTACATCTTGCCATACGCTTCTTTTTGTACGGTTCTGCACCTGAGCATATCTTTGAAGCCTGACCCTCGCACTTGCAATAAAGCCCATGGTTAAAAGAAAGGATCAGAGAAGGATAATGAAAGAAAGATTAATAGCTGCTAAATGGAATGAAACTGAAAAGCAGGTAGGCTGACCGTACCGGTGAGTGACTGTGACGCATTGCAATATCGGGGATTTTCTACAACCCCCCGAAGAGGATTGAACGGCACCTCCCAATCCTACCCAATTGTTGCGATCAAGACGATCATCTCTTCCACCCAGTCATTGGCTGACGAGCACCCCTTCGTTCCCACTTTAATTGGAGCTTCGTAAACAACGCTGGGCGTGGCAGTCGCCCTCCCGAACGTGGTCTAGCCAGCAAACACTGTGCATTTTCAGTGGGTCGTTTATTTGGTGTATTTGACTCACTGCCAAGTACATGTTTTCTGAACTGTATCATTGTTCATCCGATCCGTCAACTTGATGGAAGCAGCGGCGGTCAGAAACCGGAGGGTCATGTGCATCTATGGAGAGATAAAGTTCTCTGACCGTAAAAATGACCGACCGTACACAAGCACTATGCACTCTATCCCTGGTCGAAAACTTGATATGTTTTGAAAGCCGTGTTTGAAGATAGACGCAAACCTCGCCTTGCTTATTCTGTGGGCTACTTCATCCGAGGCACGAAACAAGTCTCACGTTAGTGAACTTGTCGGCAGCATCGTGCAGATGAGGTATTTCTGACGGTATCGTTGCATGAATTTGCATTCTGAAGGCCCAAAATACGTCCCTGAAGACCTACCCTTTCATTTTCTGATGGGTAACGGTGTGAGAGTTACAACCACAATGTGATTAACTCACTCAATATTGGTTTGGGTGCTACACTCGCATGATTTCGGAATTTTTGAGTCTCTTCGGTCATATCTTCAACCATGAAGTCGTTGATGTTAAGATAAGACGGTTATCGAACGCAGTCTCATATCAAGTCGCTGTAACCTCGGTGATGGCAAATTACCCGGCGGCTGCATCGCTGGTCAGTTGGGATATTTTGGGTTAGTGACCGAACGTGAAATCGAATGAAGATACCTCTACATATTTCAGGAGTACAAATTGGTAGCTCACTCCGCCGAACTGCACATGGGCAGCAGGGCTTAGAACCTGAACTCCACCAACGAGGCGGTGCTGACCATAGAGATAAAAGTGGAAATTACTGGAAACGGAATAGCTAACGGAAAGACAGTGGACAATGGAGCGAATGTGATAATCGCAATGGTAACAGACTAGAAGTGCATCCCTGAATATCATCATAAGTCACGTCAACGGTTGATTCTGTTTACACTCCACATCGGATTATATTTGCTGCTTCTGGTTGTTTTTTTAAATATTTTCTGACCGGAATAGAGACATCTTATGTTGCCGTGGTCTCTTCAGTTCACGGATGTTACCATCTTAAATGCAAGTCGGTTACGCCGCCCGCCATCCACTTGAGATGCCACCACCACTATGTGAAACAGATTGTCGTTTCTCAAGGCTTCACCTTTGAATGACTGTCCCGCAAAATTGACTAGATGAAACATTCCACTCAAAAGGAGAGGATTTTCTGTTGAATGTACCTAGAGGAAGAGTATGTCGGGCTGTTTGAAGGTCCTTCCTCTGGGAACGACCAGCCTTATCTGTCCTGTGTTTTTTTCCGTAGTTAATGACGTGATCGTATCTATTTTAGTGTAACCGTTACTACGCTCTTCCCCTAATCACCTCACAGAGGTAATTTCAAGCCAGACGGACACTTACATGTTTGTCCACTATCACTGTGCATTCAGAGCTCCTATCAGACGAGGCGGTGCAATAATGTAGCAGAAGTTTCTCCAAGTTGTTTCCTCCCCTACTGCATCCATTGTCTACTGACATTAATGCGGCGTTTGTGTGCATGTGTTCCTGAACGAGATGATTTGTTACAATTCGATCGGGCTTAAGCTAGTCTAATGGTTTGGATTAACGGAGCGACTGAATTACAGGGAAAGTGTAGCTAACCCCCACCCATAGTGGCACAGCTATTTTTCACAGCATGTCTAGCCGAACCTTGCCATAAAACTGATGAATTACTTTCTGGCTTGGATAGCAGGCCTTTCCATCACGATTTAATGGAATTGTGACTATGTGCGTACGTGATTGCATTCAAACACAGTTTTAAAAACTACAAATTGTTCATATTAAGCTACCATCTCTCTACAGTGAGTGATTTCCGTTGGCTCCGACCGCATCCTCGTGTAAGAAGGGATTAATTTCCACCGTTCTAGTAGCGACATGTGAGCTAAAATTAGCTTCAGATCAATAGCCACATTGTTTTTTTCTCCCAAGATTAGATAACGAATGTGAGTGTCCTATCTCGACAATCCACAACATTCATTTCTCTGAAGCGTTAGCCATCGATGTAGAGAGCTTTTACCGTATCGGGGCATAATCTGTGCATCACAACCATTTTAAAGGCTATCTGTGTAATTTGTTTTTGCTTTACGAGACAAATCTAAATACGTTTTTCAACACTGAGTTGATTTGTGATTGACGCTCTTCATGATCTTCAGCGAACTGAACCATTGTTTTCTTGACTTTTATTGCCTTCCTCAAACGCTCGATCTTACGGTGGAATCATCCAGATCGGGAAAGCCGCTGTCAGGTCCTTGTTACTAGACGATGGGAGTTGTCTACTTCGTGACAACCATCATCATCGTCGTCATCATCATCTTCCTGCTATAGCGGTCCAGACTGAACGTGTTCTTACTCTTTCCTCTTTAGGAGCTTTATTTTGCCGACGGCGATTCAATCTGGCGTGTACCGCTGCAAGCGTCGGGTGCAAGCGGCAAACGAACAATTCAACTTGCGGTTGGTCGTACCGAAAGTTCAACAGGGAGTTGCATATTACACAACCAATCCGTGCCAGGTCTTCGACTTTTGCTTCATTCCCCAACACACCTTGTCTACAGCACATTCGAAGACGCTATATACTTTGTGGATGGGCCACTTGTACGTCATCTTTCATATTGTTTATTATATTGTTTCACTGTTACAATTCACTTTATCATCAAACATATTGATACAGTTTCTCACCGATTCATCAATTTACCCTCAGGTTTACCGATTGCATTTGCCCACTCAAATGGTATCTTTAATCGTGGGATATCCTGCTGATTGTGTTCCAACTGAGAGAGAAACCAGCGATCGACGCTTTCCTCAGCCCGTCACGGAGTTCCTGTTATCTCAAGTTAGAGGATTAGCCATTAGCCCCGAAGGAGACTTGTATGTGGCCGAGGCCCGCCGTGTTTTTGTCCGAAAATCTGATGGACGTCTCTACCTGGTTGCGGGGAAGTCGCTAGGTGATAGCGAAACAGAGGATCAGGAGCATGAACAGCCGAGTCCTACAAAGTTGGCGTCTTCGATGTTGCGTGATGAAAACACTGGCGTGGTGGATCTAGGCTTGGCCCAGAATTTCGGGTTTTCCAATATCAGCGCAATCGGCTTGAGCATATACGGCGAGCTGTTTGTTGCTGACGCGTCACACGGCCTGGTAAGTTTAGGTGGACTTCCAATGCATGACACTGCCGGTAAAGTTCTTGCTGAAAACCTCGTATTGACAAGCCATTTGTCTTATAATTTAAGGCAATAAGTTCCATTTAGTCCGTTGGTTACAACAATAATTAGAGTCGACAATATTTCAGAGAACATCTCAAGTTGCTTGTTTGGTTAGCCTACTTTAAGGTCCGGGACTATGAACGATCTAGCCGATACGTTTGGACAGGAGCTATCCATAATTTTGTAATTCTTGTCCACCGTGAGTACGCCATTCAGGAATTTAAGATCTAAAAACCCGGTAGTTTCGTCGAAAGAGACGCATACAAAACTGGTTTGTTCGTGTGCCCCACATAGGAAAACTATGGGTCTTGCTCAGAGCCTTAACAGAACATTCTATGGTGGCCGAACAATTATCCTGTCGCTTTTGTACAGGTAGCTTCATTATAGGGTTGCGGATTAGTGTATCATGTATCCTATGTCTCTTTGTCGAACGGGTGTGTTCCAGCCAGCTTACACGACACTTTGCCGACGCTTCTACCCCATGTTCACATGCATGAACTGTGGCTTTTTCACAAGCCCTCTATCAGTATTTTAGGAAGTCTTGTATGTACGGTTTCGGTTTTCCATGAATCACGATTCGGTTATCCGGCGAGGAGGTATCTGAAACTTTCTGAATTGAGTGTAAGTAAAAATGCACAGAAAATCAGTTTGACTGCCCTTTGTACATTCACGTGGTTGCCTGTCCTATGGCGACATACGACTCTGCTGGAGGTGTGAGCCGCTTGACAACTCGTTTGTTTGCTTGGTTAGCTCAATAATTTTATTACATATATTTCATTGGTAATCGAGAGACCTCATGAATATCGGCCAAGGTTGACGCTCGTTGCCTGCGAACCAGTTCACAACATACCTAAACCTCTAGCCTGCGTGTTGTTCTTAATCAAACTACCCTATGGTTCCATCCGTCCTGAAACCGTTTACTTTGGTAAGTGACGCGTGTTTTCCACAAGAACAGTTGCGACCGTAAGTACTCATTGCGGGACACCCCTCCCGCCTATGATTGTCGTGTGAAAAGCATTGATAAATGAGTTGCTCTGAGCATTCTTCGAATTCGGGTAATTTTGTCCTGCAGTGTTTCATGTTCGATTGGTCGGGAACTGACATCAATGTGAAAACAGCAGCAAAATTGGCTGGTCTCCTGACCTAGTCATGACGCCGCAGGACCCATCGTTTTTTTTACCATACTACTGTTGCTTGATGCAGTAGCCTGTTATTAATTTTATTTCACGGCTTTTGCAGGCCCAACCGAACTGTTCATGCACATCAGGTTGTTGTTCTCCGGAACGTATTCTCTATAATAAGCCTGCTCGTCCACATATCTTCATTCCAGTTTTACAAAAAGTATATATATTTGTGCCCCTCTGGACAGACTACTTTCGACCGGCTGCATCGGATGGTCTTTCCAGAGAAAGTTATTAAAGTACATATGGACCGCCCCTTCGTAGGCCTGTTTGCAGTTTGGTGCGTGAGAGGCAAGTCTGTTATGACCTTACAGGGTGCAAATATAACCGCTACGTATGATTTCTGGAGTCGAGTTCTAGATCTGTGTATCCAAGCGTTTCTGAGCATACTACCATCCCATATTTTCATCTCACTGATGGTAGCCCAACTGTAAGTGTACTTACTCTTGTGAAGGGGATTCTGAATGTTTAGTGAACCTCAGTCCTCTTTGTCTGGGATTAATCACTTTTGTATACTTCACAGGTTTACCGAATTCATCACCATCTACCGCAAAGCTCTTCTCCTTCCTCTAACTACCGCGTTGTCTCATCGCTTACGGACGAAGCCTACGTCTTCAATGAACGCGGTCAACTCATTGAAACGGAAAACGCTGTGACACAGATGACTCTGCACCGTCTAATCTATCGAGCTCATACCGTTGATGGATTACTCTCTGATGTTCGAGGGAACACGGTCAATTTACGGTTTCGTGTGCATCGAGACACACATGGAAAGCTACTACAGCTACGAACCCCACTTGGTAAATTTTATTCAACGTTTTGTCATTGAGTACATCCATGATACACTTACAGTGCTCCCTTTCCATGAGGAAACCACACGATAAGGTGCACTTTCGTCACGAATTCTAGAGGGTCCCTTTATTATCGTACAGCAACTAACTACTTCTAACTGCCTTGTTGTCCATCGCGAATTCCACTCGATCAGCCGTTGATCTCTTTTCCTCGTTTTTTGTAAGATGTCTCTATTGTTCTCACCCAATGTCCACTGCTTACACTTTGCGGCTGTGTACATATTGCTCCCCATCTTTCCCCAGGTTTCATCTACAACGTTACCTTGGAACCGCATTCTCCGCAAAGAATTCAAGAAATAAGTAATCCAGCAACCAGAACTAGCTGGTATTTTCGGTACTCTCCTTCCGGGCTGCTAACGCATTTGCGCAGACCGCAAGATTCGAGATTTCATCGCTTCCACTACAACATAGACTCTGGTCGACTGAGCCATATCGTTTTCCCTAACGGCAAAACTTTGGATATCACTGGTTTGAATGCGCTAGGTGATAGGGTGTTAGTACGACAGTCTTCCAATGCTACCCCGGTGACTGCCAAAATTCCTGCGGGTAAGTCGGTCCTTCTATATTTATCCAATAGACAATTGGTGGGATGAACTTTTTGTAATAATCCAACCAACTTCACCGTCCTTGTTCTTTCAGCTTTGTTGAATCGCCAAGTGGATCTGTCACACCACCCAGTACAATTGGTCTACGGCGAACCCAACGATCGATGGGTTGCTCAGCTTAGTCAAGTCTACCTGTCACTAGCCGGCTCCGATCGGCCCGTTCATCTGGCCCGGCATTTACGCCTTCCGGACCGAAAGGGTCTGGCTTCATTGCAAAACTCGTAAGTAACTGCACCTTTTTCCGTAGGGAAACTCTTGCCTATTTCATCCAACAGTTACACTGCGTTTTTCGGCTTATGCCAGACATTTCTTCCACATTGGCATCGTTCGTAACTTAGGGAACAGGCGATGAAAGGGTTCCGGCCCATAATATGATTTATTCTGGGGAAAAACTGCACTTGTATTGCTACCATTCATTTTAATGTATCGTTGCTAGTACGAGGCAGGCCATGCAACTCCGTTGAATTGACTTGTCTGTGTCATTTGTAACACTCTTCTTTGCAAGGTAGGCCGAAATTTGATAAATCTTCAAAGGCAAACTTCGGTATATACAAGCTCTTTCTCTATGACAATTATTTAGGACAACATTCAGGTGCAGACTCCTGGTCGATTGTCACGAGACGGACTCACGTAGAAAGCTGACAGTTTTCGACTGTTTCACTATTCGGCAAAGACATGTCGAAGGAGTTCAAGCGCGTAGGGCTGGCTTGGGGTAGCGCTTATTAAACACCAGTACTGTGATCGAGCAGTCGCAATTTCGACTTCGGTTTCCAGTGTTTATCCTTCCACGTACATCAGGTTCTTACAATAGATTCTCCTCTGCGTTGTAAAACAGCTGGAGGAGAGTCATCATCCCAGGTTCTCCACTAAACAAATTCAGAATGGAGTGATTTACAACATGCAAGTATCAGACAGGTACTAGACGTTAAGAAATAGATGGAGTAAACAGAAGTGCTGAGAACCGCTGGCCCTTAGCTTACTGTTTCCATTGGTCTTGCTCAGACCGTAGTTCATTGCACAGGGTTACTGCATGCGGCTGGCGATGCCGCTCGCTGAGCTACTCATACGTAGCATGCACACACGTGTTGTTGATTGATACCACGAGAGAATTTTTTGACCATTTCTTCGTGTATTATTCTGAAAGACTGGCTAACCAACATATCCCATGTTAGTTAATATAGGTTAGACATAATTATTGTTTACTTACGGGTTCCATGTGTCATAATCATCAACCCAAAACAAATCGGTTCGAGGAAGGGTTATCACTTCTTCCCTCAACCGTCCAATTGTTTGCATTCCTGTATTCTTTTTTATTTGCATGTTTTGGTTTGTTTTGGGTGTTCTTGGAGCCCACCAAAAAACAAACGTCCAGCTCAGACACTCCTTCAAAGCATAGTTGTTATGTGCTGAGTGCTGAGACAATACCAGATTACCCAAGCCTGTATACAATTATCTGAAAAGCTAAGATTGGTTTCGGATCACGCGCCCCAACCGCTAGGCTATCTACAGACCCAAACGTGACTGTTTTTTTTTCCAAGTAAAAACCTGTTGTATCAATGTAAATCACTAGAACTACTTGGGTTCCCAGTCAGCTCGACCTACCTTTGAACTCGTCAGCGTCACAAACCTATCATCGTTTGTAAATTCGTCTAGTCCGTCCCATCTCTTTAATGTGTTGTGAAGCAACCTGGGTAAAACGGACGAATTCGAAGAGCAGTCAATTCTACCTTTCCATCGTTTCTAGACATGATTTTTAAGGTGCTATTTCGCTCACTGACACTAGAGCACCTAGGAAGAGGATGGCTTAAGTTGAATGTGATTTGGTTGCAGGTCAAGGAGTGGTCGGTTGGATCCTCCGTGTTTGGCTCTTCTTTTAGAGTACCAAGGTGATACTTCTTATTTAGCGCCGATGTGAACGAGTTTTGCATACCAAGACTTTCATACTCAACTACCAGAGCTGTATGTGATTTCCCTTAACCACTTGGAAACATACAGCTCATTTCTTTTTTATAAATACCGCACCCACTCTGTTTCCATCCCGTACAGGGTCGTATGGACTTTCGCCCTAAACTCACAAGGGACCCCATCAGAATCTCGACGATTCATTCGCAAAGCAACCCTTCCTGAGGAACTCGCTACACAAGCGCTAGGACGACGTGTTTCACGCTTATTAACGGTAGGTGCTGGGCATCGGGCTCGACGCCAAACATCCTTTTCTCATCCCACGGGTGCACTGGCACTTTCTGGTTTCAAAGCAGACTCTGGTGCGAGGTTCGAGTGGCAATACCAGAAAAAGCTAGTGGTGAGTATTCTTCCTATCATTTTCGCCCCATGATCTGCTGTAGAGACTGCTGAATAGTTATAGAAATATTTCAGTTTTGTACCCACCTTTCTAGCTCCATTGCCGTACCGAAGAAAATTGTTCACATCCACAAGAGCTGTTCAGCGAAGTCTTATATAGGGTTGGGGTTTTAGAAATGCCACATCATGTGCCAAGTCATGTTAAGCCCTTAATGATCGTAAACGAGAGATTCACGAGTCCCTAATCAACGCCACCTTCATTTGCAAATGGGCATTAACTCTACAAAAATCAGCTTAGGCCCTATGCGTCATCGGCTGGTGAAGTTCTAGCCGAATGGGAACCCAGTTAATTGTGTATATATTCAGCAAGATAATTTATCGATGTGAGCCTGTGAGTTTCTTCAGATCAGTACCTAGATAAATAGTGATTTTGTCTGCAGACTCTACTTATGCACCCGCCTTGCCCATCTTGAAGAATCCAAACACTTGCTTAGTCCAGTCCCCCAGAAGAGAACCAAAAGAACTCTGGGAATTCTCAAGTCAGGTCAAGGGAAGCTCTATGCACATGAAGGTGAATTCTCAACAATTGACCTTGTGGCTTTACCAAACAATCAGTCAGTAAACACTATACAAAGTCCACTTACGGATCTGGTAGGAAACGGTCACTCCATGGAATGGATGCTAAAGAGGGTGCTATAATTTCTTGCTCGTGTGTAAACATAGATGTGTTTGACGGAACATCTAAGTTCCCTCTTGTCTTCAAGAGTGAGGTGCGCTCCCAAATAATCAGTACTAGTCATTTCTCACTATCACTATTCTCAACAACTCTTCAGAGGGGAACTTTGGCCTCCTACTCTGCACTCTCGCTAGAGCCGTGAACACCGACACTCCACATCAACTATGAGTGATTCCTCCGGCACCTAGTTTTATCACAGTTTTTGTGCTGTTAACGCTTTCAGATTGGAGAAAAAAATTCCCACTTTCTATCTCAGCCATAACAGATTGTAGCAGATCGTGCCTGAACTTTAACAATATTCTGTTTTCATCCCATAATACGTCTCTACTTTTACCTGCATCCCCTAATTACCTAAAGGCACCGGAAAATCGAGCACGTCACTAGGTAAAGCAGGAATTGTCTTGACTTAGCTCGATGTTACATGCAGTAACGACAGGAAAGCCAAATGTCACTGAATAACTTTATGTTGAAACAGATTGTGTTGCATAGCCGACCAGTCCGAACGCGAACAATATGCATACTTCTGTTGGAATTGCTGGATTTATTCCAATGAACTTCCTGAGTCTAGAGACTCCGATGAGTTTTCTGAATCGTTAATTAAAGTCGGCTTTTTGAAACCTGTGATGCACTCTATCTGATGAATGCTGTAGTGGATGTCAGCAAACTATATCCAGTGCGGTTTATGCATAAATTTAGTCTGTGTGAAACCCTGTGGCTTGATAATTGACCGAGTTTCGAATGGATATGCACAGCCGGTCATGCGTAAGAAACGACTACTATTGATTGGTCTGGATGCCACACACATTCATGTTACACGAATCACGAATGCCATTTTTTGCGCTTAGAATGCTGAAAATGGTGAGTTCGAAGTTTTGGTTCCCCAGGCAATTGAAGAAGCTGTGTAGCCTACTGCTAATGCTATATATAATCGGGAAATGTGGCGAACTAGTGCAGGTGATAGTCTAGGTGTATTTTGGCGTTGATAAGCTGACGCCAACCAAAACCAATCTGTTTGTTACCGGCCAAATAATTTGGTTCAGTGTGGGATTCTGTAGGACAATGAGCGCAGGTGTTTCAGTCATCCTTCGAGGCTTTTAACGTCTCGAGCCTTAGCCACTTCGCTCCTGCCTCGTGTGCAATGACATCCAGACTCTACAACTGTTTTAGTTCCTTTCACGTAACTGCCTCTTCATTCAGTCAGCTAATAGGTATGTAGCAGTCGCAACTGCGCTATCGAGATGAAGTTGCATCGTGCCTGCTTATCGACAAAAAATGAGATGAAAACTGTAATGTTCCGTCTAGAGTGAGATGTGTTTTTTCTGACGGAACCTGTGTATGACGTAGCTTTGATATGTAGAGTTACAGTCTGTTATAGGGATTTTCACCTGGCACGAGGTATCATACTGTATGCTCTAGAAACGATGTGTTTCGCTTAGTGGCGTCTTAGATGCGTAATATACATTTCGCCCCTCCTGCAATGCTGTTGACCGGTGGTGGGGTAGGGGGGTACGTGAGCGATGCATGCGTGTGCGAATTTTCGACTTTGTTGCCATGTCATCCATCGACCTAGGTGTGCACTGTTTTCCTCCTTCACTGGACTGAAATAAATTGGTTGGCTGTCAGCCATAGAACCGAGACAACAGATGTCGAAAAACTGTCGGGTTTGTTTATCCTTATTATCCTGATTCCCACATACTGTGAGAATTCATCGGCCAGACTGTTCTCTCGCTAGTACTTCTACCCGTTTATCGTGGTTGCCACAGCAACCCATGGCCTTGTCCGGACACATCCAACTTATCCTTACACATCCTTCGTTTTCGTTCACTTCCTCCTTGTTACAGATTGTGTGCCATTGGTTCCGTTATTTCGTCTGTTTTAGTCGACTGTATATCTCCTGTGCTTACGTTCTGCCTTCTTGTGTGCTGTGTGGGCTTACCTGTTCACGCCGTTGTTCTGCAAATCGTCTTCACATTTCTTTTGTGCGCTTTGATGGAAAAGCTTGCACTGAACCAGTAGACACTGCACGGATCAGTTACCTTTCCTGTCTCCATCCTTTGTGTTCACCACCTTGCTCCCATTTCCCATTGGTTGGGTTCCGTCTGCCGCACAGATCACTTCAAAAAGACGAATACCATCATTTCACATCCACTATTTGTGCTTCCCCACCCTAAACTAAGCTTACCAAGTGGTGCGTTCTCTCCGTTTTTGTCTTCTCGGCGTGTGGTTGTTGTCAGGTCCAATCATTGCAGTTGTATCATCCACGCACCTCACTGCACCGCAGTTGTCGCTTGCAAATCCTCTTACCTACTGAACTGAATCCACAATTACTTGACAGGTTGGTGATGTTGTAGGGTTGTATTGTAAAGTAAATAAAGACGCGGCTTAGCTGATTCGCCTTCAGGGTCTTTAGGTACACAAAAGCACCCATCAGCTCAATCAGTCGTTGAACGCAAGTGCTAATGGTGCTAGTTTTCCCAGTCTTGTATCAGCGCACATGCGGCAGATCAACCCGTGAATAGAACTATTTGATCTCACTAAGTGACGACGTCAACTGCGGTCCACGTCAGCTTAGCAACAAACTAACGGTGTTGCGATGGGCCGCTCACTGGGTGCAGTTTTAGCCCATTTTTCAAGGTGAAAAATCGAGAGACGCAGTTGACGGAGTGCACTTGGAGTTTCGCCTACAATCAGCTCCACGTAGATGACAATTCGGTGATAGCCAAAGATGTGAAACATATTCGTTAGTTCGTTCACAGTATGAACAGTGTTCACTGAACTTTGGTAAAACATGAAGAGAAAGATAATACCTCTTTGTCATGCTTGGACATCTTGATACAACTTGGGACTGTTAAACGTAATATTTATAGGAAAACTTCACGGTCAGGTCAGTATACGCACTGCTCCAGTTTTACCCCATTGAAGTACGGGTGGCAAAAACAGCGTTCACAAGAACCTGTCGGACTCCTTCACAGGAGTGCGTCACCCGGGATTTGGAACTGCTTGCAAAATTATTGGAATAATGCGGATATTATTACAAACAATTTGAGATTCAGCTAGTAGTCACCTGAATATCCCGTCAACACAAAGCTTAGTCCCAAATGAGTGTATCTCCATTTGCGTACAAATTGGCGTTCAGATAAGCACTGAAATCGACCGAAATCCGGTAACTACGTTTATCTGATGAGCCCCAAGAATGCCGGTCCAAGAGTTTTCAACTTACTAACTAGTGTTTTTTTCGAAAAGGCTCTCCCTCGTGTTTCATTAGGACACTAACGAGGGGATTAAATCCGGCAAGCGCACGCATCCTTTTAAAGAGGGATGATACAGTGACAATAGGAGCGCAACGCTTAGCTCGCCATTAAAGTGGACATACAGTGCGACTGGAATTGACGTGAAAGCACCACAGTCTCCTATAGCCGGACATCTCTTCACAGGCCATCAAGCTGATTCCGCCTCAGCATTTAGTAACTTTCTTTACCGTCGAAAGTCACGTTCCCTAAAGCCTAGTGAGGTCACTGCAGTAAATCGATCAAAGCCTTCCCTATGTGTTCAAAAGCAGGTGGCTTAGACTGAGGTGTTCCCAGTTCGAAGTGGCAATGGAGTACCTTAACATTCATTAGTCTCCTACAAGGCCTGCGATGTTACCACAGTTTGGGTCGTCAGAGTGATGACCTACTCTGTTCCTTATTTTTTTGCCATTAAGTCTAAAGCGTCCCTGAAAGAACAAGTCCCGTAACATCGACTTTTGACCATCCTTTTGCTGTCTCGGTCTAGCGCCCGACTATTCCATGTTCATCCCTATCCTAGTTAAATCCTATTCGCTTCTAAGACCAAACAACCTTACTAAAGTATTTGCTGAATACTCAAAAGACGCGCCTCACGCCATTTCTTTGCCACCCGAAACCTCCGCATGCTTTTCTTTAATTTTTGTTTGCCTGACCTTTGGGCAAAGTTTTTGGCTAGTAACGGTGTATTACTCATCGGCATCCCGTGTATTGGTTGTCGGCTGTCAAACATGCGTTTGGCTTGTCTTAGTCTATACGCCAATTCTACTGACTGGTCGGGTGTGTCAATCATTGACAGCAGGGAGGACAGCCCGATGTTGCTGTCCACTCATAAATCGGTAACCTGATGCCAATTTGGCTCAGCAGAGCAACAGCTGTGGTACTGTTCTCCATATACCGCCACCTATATTTTACACTTGATTGTTTTCGGATGCACGATATCCGGTACTTTTTAGTATTTGATATTCTGTTCCCGAGTTATTCCATTCACAACCTGACACCTATTACTGTGATCTCATCCGTACATGTTGGGCATGGTGACGGTTCTGGTGACAGTGGTATTGTTGCAATGGCATCTGTCCCATAAAATTCACACCGTTTTCACTTCTGATCTCGTCAATAGGTCAACGGGCATGATATCATATACATCAAATTTGACTGGGCACGTCAGTTGGAAACATACCACCATGCATCTACCGGGCGCGTTTTACTCCAAGTGGTTTACAATGATAATTTCCAACCAATGAATTTCAACGCCTCCACAACTGTCAGTTGGCAAGACTCGCGTCGGCGCGACTTTCGCATTACTGATCGAGACGATCGGGATGATCTCCGACCTGATCCCAGCCTGTCCGGCCCGGCTCCTCTCGGAGTGGCTTACACCAGGTATGCCTCACGGATCACGTAAGGTATCCAGTTGTTATTTTTACGGTTTACCTCTCCGTAGTCCCCAGCCCTTTTGGAACTATGAAATGAATATATAACAAACTAGAAAAAGTGCGATGTCCCTCTGGATAAGCCCTTCCCTAACCAAGACTAATACGGTACAATGAGGTTTCGGCTTGTCTTTGGTGTATTCCGAGAGATTGCCAACTACAAAGAAATCCCCTCCAGACGTCATTCAGGTGCAACTCTTCCTCATCAAAAAGCTAAGGTCATCACTCTTACTTCGGTTTTTATTTTTCCTGATAATCATGTGTATTACAGACAAGTTTGTTATTCAGATGTTTGGAAATCTGAAATCGTGTCTTTCACCTGTGTGTCTGTACCGATCTGTAGGTTTTGCGGCTATAAATGGGCTCGAAACTGTTCACCAACGCAGAACAGGTGACTTTTTGGGAGTTCCTTCGAATTTCGGAGTTCTAGAGAAACGCCTTATCCGGATTTTACATGAAACCAATTTCTGATGGCAACTTGGAAAAGTTGTCGATCACGCAAGCTTATTAGACGGAGTCCTAATAACTGGCATCGTTCTCAGTTGGGAGGCAATCAGTGAACAAGTATGCAGCCCCTTTCAGATGTTTCTAACAATCTTTAAAAGGGATAGGTCCTACATCTTACGGTGGTGATCATGGGAATGGTCTTTATACAGAAGGATTGCGAAGGGGGCACTACATTGGTCTACCAATAGTGATTGTCACTATTGTGCACTCGTAGTACACCTTTCTATCTACAGTACAGTTCCAGTGTCTCCAAGTAACACCTTCGTGATTTTTCTCTTTTCAGTAACGGCCAGGTGAGTACCGTGAATTGGGTCAACGCCAACTACCAGTTCAGCTACGACTCCATGAACAGGTTGAAGATGGCCGAATTGGGCAGTCAGGTGGATACAATCTCCTTTCGATACACCGACCGTCAACTTCCGTATCAGGTGTGTCTTTAACTTTTGTGAGCTGAACTGGTTATTCTGGTACATTTGCTGTGAAGAGCACTCATCTGTCAAGACTATCCTTCGTTTGGTTCGATTGGCGAACCAAAAAGTGCTAATGCCTGAACATAATCTTTTTTGTATGTACGGGTAACGTATTTTTTGTTCACTGGACGTGAAATCAGTTTCCGGGCATGGGTGATTTTCATCTAGGAAACCAGGGCACTATTGCTGAACGCAAGAAGTCTTGTCTGGTAAGCCAATTTTCTAGGCTGCTTGGAAACCAAGAAGAAAACAATTACAGCGCGTGGATAAACAACCTATCCAGCTTACCGAAGTAAAACAGAGCGTGTTATTAAAAGGTCTCAGTTCTAACAAGTACACTCATTCGCATACCAATTTGGTCTTCACGGGAGGAGAGCTTTCAACAACCCCATGATTAATGCGTTACGTTTCAATTTTAACTTTGAAGATATCACAAATCGAAAGTAACTAACTAGCCTGAAAGCGCCAATGTGGTCATCGGACTTAATCAGGACACTCAACAGCAACTCTGACAGTCCATTGTCCCAGCAGTCGCGCGCAACAGGACATTCGAGTCTCTCTTGGGCAAAGAAGAAGCAGTGAACAAGTTGGAAACGCCCGGGGGTCATCGTGGACAAACCGGACTACAGTAATAAGGCAAAAGGTCTACTCAACGACACGACTGTTTATCGTCGTCTAAAGGAAGATCAAGGTAAAAAAACTGGCGCACGAAATCTGTAAGAACCCAAAGAAACTCCAAGACCTCTAAAGTATCTCAGAAGAAGAATATCGGATAATAAGAGCCCAAGACTGAGCTATACCGACTACCGAAAATATACAAATAAGCAACACCAACCGTACCACTCTCAGAGACACCAATCTACAATCTTTCAAAGGGACTATGGATAAAGCTGAGACACGTTATCAACGGATCTCAATATTCGCTCAGCAATACAAGACAATTTTTGGAAAGATTGAAGAATAAAAAACATCGGAGAGAATGAAATGATGGTCTCTCTTGTTGTTCACATCTATGGACATCAGGTCGAGAGCTCATGGAGCTCGAGCTCGAGATAGCTTAGTGGTTAAGGCGCAAACTTACTTACCGGAGGGTTCGTGGTTTGAACCCAACCCCAGCATCTCAACTGCCTCTTTCTAGACTAGGACAGCGTGGCAGTATCTCAGCCTTCGTGCTTCCTTTGATTGGCGTGACAGATAGGTACCGAAAGAGCGCTACAGCTGAACGGTACCTTTGTTATGGACCTCAGCTCCGCCAAGAGGACTATCGGATAGCCACGACTTATCGAATTGCTCCCTGGGAAAAGATCCCTTCAAACTGCTTAACTCATGCCTGAATCCAATGGAGAGTAGTTTGAACAACTTCAGGGAGCACCAGTTGGATTTCAAATTTCAGGATTTTTGGTAGAAATAGCAGTGCATAAGCTCTAACGGGTTGTGCTGCCAGATATAAATGCCAAAACATGGATCCGGTGCGTGGCCAATACTTTTTTAGTCATCAAGTGGACTGAACCACAGCGAACAGGCCAACTGATAATCAGCGTTTCCGACGACATACGATTCACAATGGAAAAATAAAATGATGGAAAGCTGACATTCTTACATTTCCGTATCACAAGATTGCAAAATAGCTTGCAGAAAGGCAAGGCATATTGACCTAACCCTCAGGCACCGCAACAATCATCCAAACCGCCACAAACAAAAGTGGTCCGGATACTTTTCAAGCGGATTTGGACGCACCGTAACACTGCGGAACCCAAAATCAAAGAAGAGAAATGCCTGTATAATTTTTTTCAAAGAAATGAATGCCCGAGGGAATTTATTTACCGAACCCTCAGACTCAGCCCAACTCCGCTTACTCAAAAACAGAAACACAAAGCAACCGAATCGCCCTTCAAATCGCATCGAAATCCTTTCGGAAATGACTGTAAGGCGGTTATGACAGCATAATTCAACGATGACATACCAACCGTCGAACACATTGCGAAGAGCACCGTCAAAAACTGAAGGGAAATTGGATCCAATGACGGGGACCAACGTCACACAAAAGATCAAAGGCGAAGCTTGCGACAAACTATATGAGACCGACAAGAAGGAAGCTTCTTACCAGGCTGCACTAACACAAACTTGCCGCTAAAAACTTGACCCATTTCCACTCGCTCCGGGCTCGAACATTAGGATGGACACTAATTCGACTGAAACAACCTCCACATACTAGTTTAAGCAAGAATAAAGAAACAATGCCAATTCATGGAAGTGTGGTACTTTGCCGAAAAAGCCATCAACAGACCTGTTGAAACCGACCAGAGCTATCAATCGCTAAAAACAGGAGAACTGCACAGCCACAAGAAACCAGAGGAGACACTTAGAAGAGCAAGTGGACCTAACTCTAAGGGATTAGTTAAGTTGACTGGAATACACATTCAACCAGGAAGTCAAAGAACCAAACTGGACAAATAATGAAGAATGCTTCAACAAAGAAAGACACCTGAATAACCGATCGAATGCGGAGACTGTGACTATATCAAACAGAGGAGCGCAACCAACCAAGCAAACTTGAGGAAATGAGACCGCAGCGCAATATAAATTATGAATCGACCAATCAACTCAAAGAAAGAAGACTAGTAGCAGTAGAAACTGTCAAAACAAAAACCAAGAAGATCCGAGAAAGGCAGAGCACGACGCAGCAGAAATAGGAAACCGACCAATCTTAACAGGGGGCGAAAGTACTCGAAAAGAATCTAAACGCACCAACCGAGTGCAAGGAGTGCAGACCCCAACACAACACGAATCTTCATGGGGTTGCGCGCGAAGTGCCTTTCAATTAACTTATCACATCTACAGATACCAGATAGTCGTTGTAACCTGTATACGCCCATGCGAGTATGGATTAAGTATCCATCCGACCGCACACTAATGATATCTCCTCCACTGATGACGAAACTTCTGCAAGCCACTTACCAAGCTCGACGAAGGGATCAACGGTCACTTGATCAGCTACCGGGACAACACCTATTTGCTTCCCGGTGATGCACTTCTGTACGCCGTTGTGCACCCGGTTGGTGACCAATCTGCGTTTCAAATGGGCACTAAAACGAGGCTGCTGACCCACAAAATAGACCATATTTCGAACGTCGACCACAACTTTCCCATCGGTTTTGGGTTTTGCTGTTGACCTGATCGTCGAGGTCTCGTTGATGGATTGTTTGTGACTTTTAACCATAAAAAACAGGATACCGGAGTCATTTGATGATGCTGGTTCACTGTTTTGGAGCTACGTTGCTCTGTATATACAGGACCTTTCCGACATTCCAGCCTGCAGGATACAACTAATGAAGGAATGACCTGGGCGGTTAATGTGCGTAAATTTGTTAAAATCTTAACGTATGAATCGCGACCAATCGCTTATCTGTGTGGACGAAGGAACAGTTCACTTCCTAAAGTACCTAATCTACTCCCTGAGCTCGATCGAAACCCACTCTGAGGCATCACAGTGGTCTTCCGTTTGTTTGATCTCTAGGTTTGACCAGTTTTTTTTGTGTAACCCGCTGAAAACCAGGAACCAAGTAGTTGGTAACCTTCGTGTGCACGCTTTTTTTATTACGCATTCTGCTTTTGACTGAGTGTAACTGGTTAGATCTTATTTATGATTTTAACTTTACTGCTTCATTCTCCAGCCGTCAGTGATTTCAATGAGTGGTCTAGGGGAATTTCGACTGTTCTATGCCGAACCACCTCGGGGACGGGATGCATTGCAAGACAACTATCGTGACACCGCGTCCAGCTCGTTCTCCTCGTCCAGTATGGCTTCTGGAGTCCTCACTCCATCTGGTCTTATTCGTGAGTTTTCGCGAATCGCCGCCCTGGGTGTACAGCAGTTGAGGTTCAACCCCTGGCCTGGGTGCCCCAGCCCTTGGATATTTGAATGGGGTACAGATCTGCTGTGGTCTGCTTCGCCCCCAGACGATCCGATCAGCTCTGCCTTGCTACGGTTCATATGGCCCAGTGGGTATCGACGCATACAACATTTTCCTCGTGAGCAACAAATCGTGTTTGACAAGACAACTGTTAAGTGGGATTCGGCGACAATGGAAGAACCAGAGCCACAGTTGAAACAGCTGACTGCTGCTCCCCATCTCCAGCTGATCGATGTCATGGCCGGTTATCGATTGACCGTTTGGCGTACATATCGCGGACCACTGGTGCACACCATTCGCCTGCAACAAAGTATTCCTGGAGCTAGAACGGCACATCCTGATTTAGGTGGCTTGTTCGATGCCCGATTTGTCTATTCGTACAATTCAAATATGAACGTAAGTTTGCATGAGAGACGGAATAAATTCCCACCGAAATCACGTTTATATGACCTCACCGCGAAGCACGCCAAGGGCAACATCGTTTTTTGTTGTAAGATTAGTGTATGATCACCTATTGGAGCAGTTCAAGTGGAATGTTTATCCCACGGGCACATAAAGCAACCAATAGACCTACTTCATAAGTGTGGGATAGTTTACAAAACATTGGCTTGAAAACATCTAAGCCAAGTTTCGCCAAAAAATTCCTCACATTTATTTACCCTTAAGGGTTGGGAATAACCATATTGTCTCGCGTACTTTTAAACATGTTTTTGTCCTCCTAATCCAGTACGCATCAAAACATTGCACCGCACTACTGGCTATCGATAGCAGTTTTATCCTAATTATGACACTGACTTCTAGTTCTGATTATTGGTTCTTGTGTACTTATGATACCTTTGTCGACCAAGGTCGATACTCATTGATGCTCACTAATTTCACTGCGTGGACCTAGTAGAAAGTCTTCTGCAAAAAAAGCTTTGATCTTCTTGTTGGACCTTGTACCATAATTACGAGTTTTGAGGAGCAGCTTCAAGGCGAATGTGTTCAGTGAATGAACGGGCTAGTCTAGCTACAGTCTCTACTCGAATTTCATTGAAAAAGATGGCAAGTTACGAGCTCCCTCTTACGTTTGGCAGTGCTTCTGTTTTCTCATCTCCTCTCTCATAAGGATTAAAATCGGCGTATTCTGTGTTTGCTTATGTGCATCTGTGATTGCTTGTTGCTGTCCGGGCATTTTCCTGATAGACCTTATTTGATCACCTGCACTAATCTCCCATCTATAGCTGGTCGGACTACACACGCAACTGTACAGCTCAGTATCTGGGGCGGGTAAGGAGGGCGTGCTCGAGGCAGTTCGTACAGTACGGTTGATATTGGACGAAGAAACTTTGATCAAATATGACCCAGTTGCAGGACAAGTCCTAAGCATATGCGATCTGGATATTGTTCAACGTCCATCTGCTCTTTATATCACGTACGCCCCTAAAAGCTTGCAACTTTATCGGCATCTGGACGACCAGGGACGATTACGACAAGTGGTCCTTTATCCCGTAAGTTCACTTCCAAATTCCCTATTTGTTTAGCTTGCTTTTCTCTGAAAGATTTAGGCAACGTTTCACATTGTACTTCTCCAACCTCTTTATACGGTAAACATCCTCAACGACATCCATCACAACGTTCGCTCTCCACCGATCGTCCGATGGTCGTTGTGAAGTGATGCTAATGTATACCTGGTATATTCGTTTTTATTTGTTTCGTTTGTTTCCAGTTATCATCCCGCCGGGATCCACTGTACAATTTGTCGCTCCTGTTTCGTCCCAATTCCATGGATGTTGTTCAACGCGAGGAACAACGGGGCCATGTTCCACGTTGGGTAACTTTAACCCATACGTTAGGTGGTCTTTTGAAGACAGTCGAACGCGAAGAAGCTGGTTCAAGTCTACGTTCGCATACTGAACTAATGCACAATGCTGAAGGACGCGTGGCACGACTTCGGATCGCCATGTCCGATCCACAATTGGCTGGGGGTCGGATAGAGTCAGGTTCGACGAGCCGTTCCGAAGAGCTGCAGTTCATATACGACGCCAGAGGGTTGTTGAAGCGCCGTGGAAATTGGGAATTTGTATTTGATGAAGATGGATTTCTAACAGAGCGCCGTCTACATAATGACTACCTTCTTGATAGATTTGCTTATAACAGTAAAGGCTTGTTGATTTGGGCTGAGCGCAGGTTGGATCTGGATACACAGGCCGACTCCACTTCATCCTCGTTCGAGCACTCTCCTGTTGAAGATGACATCGGTTTCAGACGAGCCTTCCGTGTACAATATGTGTATGATGCCCAAGACCGTCTGGTGCTAGTTCGCGACACCTTGATCGTTCGTGACCTAGTGCAATATTTCTACGCTGACCCGAGACATCCTAGTCGCCTCACGCATGTTTTCAATCATGGTGACCTCGCATCCTTCCGATTCCATTACGATCCCATTCAAGGACATTTGATTGCTATAGAAGAATTTGATATGTTGCAGGAAACAGACAGTCCTCCAAGGAATAGCAAAAAGTCAGATGAACCGTTTGATCCGGAAATGCTTTCTTTCTCCCGATCACAGAGACGGCAAAAACCAAAGCACCTTTATTTCATAATAACCAATCATGAGGGGTCACCGGTCGCTATGGTTTCCGAAAGTGGACAGGTAAATGTATCCTAATATTTCTTTCCTGATTGATTGCTATTCACAATTTGTGGGTGCCTAGCGCTCTGCCTTTCTCTAGGTTTTCATGGATTCAATCCCATCTCGGTCCTATTTACCTGAGTGCCATTTTATTCAGGTTGTGTGAAAGTTAAGAGGCAGCCTATTAGTGCTCCTGAGGATGGTGTTATCACATCACATTGTACGGAAAATGCACCCCTTTTACTCCAATTCCTGAAGCTGAACTGAACGACAGTGATCCTTAATTCCTCAAATGATCACGCATTCGGTCACAGGAACCCCAGTGCCGAACACCCTACCTAGTTCCCATATTGGTTAATGGTCTCAATTGAGGTTAGCCTTCACTAAGGCGTGCAACATCTTTTCAATAATGAAAGCTCCGACTGCCGTGCATCGTTTGCCCGGTTTACGTCGTGAGCAGAGTTTATTTCATTATAGGACATGACCATGGCTACTGCACTTTTCGTTTTCCATTGCATTTCATAGGGTCCTGTAGGTATGTGTAGGTATGCCGCAAAAAGGGAGTCGTAGTATTTCGTAAAGCGATGAAACTGGTCAAAATCCACCTCAGATCAAGGAATGATAAAATTTTCAGTCGATATTTCTCGTTGTAAATGAAGTCAATTTGTGCCAAAAACCGATGAGCGCTGCACAGCTGTTTAATCCTTACTGACAATGATCATCAGTGCGCATCTTATAAGAGTCACTGATTACTTGCAAGTTAGGCGGTCATTCTAAGACGAACGCTAAACTGATACTCATAAGGAACCTCTTCAAAAACCATCGCAACTAGTTGTAGTTGGGTCTTCGTTGATGAGTCTACTTCGGTCAATATTTGTGTGCTCAGTTCCAAAGCTCCAACTCTATGTTATAAACGAAGAGGAGCGGTTTCTTGTCATCTAGTAGTGGTGAGCAACTCCTAATTTGTTTGACCACCATCGTTAGAAAAACTGTTTCAATTAGATCAACCTGATTCAATTTGTTTACTCCCATTCAATTTTCGTCAGTCAATAGATGTTTGTGACAAAGTTGGATCCTGTATCTTTCTCCCACAGACCACATGGACCGCGGAATACTCTGCCACCGGTGCACGTCGTCTCACGCAACCGAACAGAAACAAGTTTCTCACCAATTCCATCCTCGAAGATGCCAATGTTCCCATCGGATATGCTGGCTGTCTTGTGGATGGGCACACTGGATTCGTGTTCTGTCCGGCAACTATGCGTGCTTACGACCCACTAGGTGCAACCTACACAAGTCCCGACTGGCGTGGACTGCTCACCACACGACTGGCTACCGTCTATCGAGATCCATCGGTTTTGGACACCCACAAATGGGGTACAATGGAACAGCTAAGTTTGGGCATAGGACCCGCTGGGATGTCAGACCGCCTGGTTAATGCCATTCGATCTCCTGCCTGGTGGCTGAAACAGTCCGGGCTAGATGTGGACACAATCCTTCCACAGCTCGATACTTGTACTGGAACGATCAGTCGCAGCGATCGACTAGAATGGGAGCTTCCTCAGGTTCCAGCCTCCTTCGATCTAACCGGTCGTCTTGACACAATGCTCTATCGTGACTGTGGTTCGGAATTGTTGAATCAGAAGTTGCAGCGATTGACTGTGACTCAACCCAGTCAACTGACACCGGGTGGATTAGAGGCAAACGGCCTTCCTGCGTTTTTGACTGGTTACATCGTCGCCAACGATTGGTTGCGTTTGATTCCATCACAAGACGTGTTCGGTCCTGAGGTTTGTGGAGCTTTTCTGCTTTCTTTCGATGAAGTTCAGTTTGAAATATATTGTCCAACCAGTACCACTAAGGGCCAGTGCTATCTGCCACTCCATCTAGAAACGTTCTTGCAACGATCAAAACCCAACGTAACAAAACATGCTTATGCCCTCATTTGTTTCACCCTATTCAAGGAAATCATCCCAACTAATGATAAACAATCAGAAGGCTCTTTCTAACAAATTCCTATCTACAAAGAGGATCTGATAGACAGCGAGCTTTTGGACACAAGTTTGGAAATGCTTTCATAGAAACAGGGATGCGTCGGTTCTGTAGAAGCCGTTTATGGTTTTTATTCAGCATGTAGTAAAGCTGTAGTGGTCAAAACAATGTACGGGGTGTATGGTAACAGACAAAGGGGAACTTCGCTTTCACTCCATAGAGTTGTTCGGCTTCGTTATGGCGACCGTTTAACATACTGTTTGATCGATTCAACTAAAATTCAGCAAGAAACGGTGTGTTCTTTGAAAAAGTTCGATTATTTGCCAACATTGCTCAGTCCTTCCGTTTACTGTACTCCGACAGGATTATCAATACACTAACTAACCCCGCGTTTTCATTGTCTAGACAAGTTTGGTGAAACAAGAATAATTGGAGGAAAGGCCATTTTCGGTCACAATGCTACAAACCGTTTCCGATAAAAGCGACCCTCCCTCGATAGACAAGATAGTAGTAATCCATGGGTTATGGCCGTTGGACCGGCTGCCCAGCAACACTCTTTTCGTTCAGCCATATATAGGGTGGAAATTACCTATGACTTCACAACGAAAAATGAAATTCTTAGCCAGCAATTTCACTCGCGTTGAAGGCTATCATTTATCAGGATGGGGATTCCGAAATGAGATATGCTGATGGTTGGTTACACTAACAAAAATGACCCATTCATGTAGCGTTTGGCACCTTGCATCAAAACGATCGCCATCATTGTAAAGTTGTCCTATTCCCCACTCCATTCGATAACTGCACCTGTTCAATTCAGGCTGCCCAGCCATTTCCCTATCATCCTCGCTATATTCGTAGTACGAAACTGTACCAGCGGCAACGACTTTAGCTTTGAAACTCGGTTTCCGGTTCGCAACTGAGACGTCTTCAGAATGACTCACACCCGTGTGGTTGATATCCTTTCCGTAGCCGATGCAGCAACTGCCAAGGCATGCCTGTTCCCCCTAGGTATACTCTTCAATCTCGTTAAACTCTCAACTATATATGTTAAGGAATGATTGTCCTTGTTTTTAACCTCTGTGTCGTGGCTCGCTTAGGCAACCATTTATAGTGGGAACCTTTCCTTCAGGAACATTATTCTAAACAGTCCAATAGGTGTTCCCTTCAATGAACACAGACTTTGGTCACCAACCTCAAAAAGCTTTTATCAAAGACGGCATAATTGCCTCCACTCACGTAGCTCATGGCCTTGTTTTTTCCGAGCAGATTGTTTACGTTCCCCTGACACGAACAGTGATCACATCGTACCGAGTGGTCACCCTTACTGTACTATCATTGTGTCATTTGTCCGAAACTAACAGATGACTCATCAAAATGTGCCACTCGTTTACTCCAGCAAACCATGCCTGCGAGGTACGTTCCGTCAATTCTCTGTCCTTTCCTCCTGGTCAGCCAATTAGTTCATGGATTTCCCTTATCTTCCGTGCCCAATAAGAAATCAGCTAATCACATATTTGTAGGCTCTTTTGGTGGTGGGTCTCAATCACTTGTGTACTTGATAGGTCACTTCCCAAAATCTTCTGTCCATACTTTCCGAAGATGCTGTTGGTTGCTGATTCTTCTCCCTCTGATTTGCTCTCCTTTGTTCTCAGTTTGTTCTCCTATTTCGTCGAATCGCTAAGCGAATTTCTACCCAAATATGAACTTGTTCCGTTCTCAACACAAGTCCCAAACTCGACTTGGAGACGGGGTTGGCTCATGGGATATCCACTCATCCTGTCTAAACGGTCCGGCTTTTCGTCAATTCTTGCGATGGGTCTTTCCTCTGTATTTTTGCTACCTCCACTTACCGGCGGACGAAATATGATTGCCCTTTCGAGCTACATCACGCGCCTTTCAGAAAGGTGCGGTGTTTGTCAGTTTCTTCCCTTTCATCTAATTGATTACAAACCCTACTTGGTGGAAGATATTACCAATCAATCCCCAGTTATTTTACCAGCTGTCAATGCAGAGATGTTTCCGTGTTATTGAGTTGGTAATGCGCTTCAGTTTGCCTGGTATCTAAATACTCCTCCGCTGCGGCTCGTGTGTAGTTCTCACCGCCTTCTTTATATCCTTAGAATGCACCTAAGCTGCGTTCGCTTTTAATCTTTTCAAAAGATAATACAAGTGTAGGGTTCCGTATTCGTTCACCCTGAAAAACTGCCGATAGATTTGACGGTTGTTTCACTGTTCATATGAAAACTTGACAAGAGACTACTTCACCATGTTTCGCTTTGGTCCTGCTCACTTATTTAGGTTACGTTCGAAGTCAACCGCCATGGTCAGGTTCAGGTCTTCGGAACTCCTGCTGCGTCGAGTCGAACCGTCACTACCTCCGATCTTCCTCATGCTGATGTCTTCACCTCCGCTAAACTTCCAGCGATCTTGATTTCGGGTGCGCGTCTGTTAGACTGGTGGACGGAACTTGACGATTTCTCTGGGAAGTCACTACTCGTTCAGTCTCTAGCTCGTTTGGGCCAGCTGACCACAACTCTGAAGGAATTAACGGAACTTGGTATAAAGCTCCCGGTGATTCACAGCCCCAGTGATTACAACTTGACCGTGCATAGGATAAGCTCTGGTCGTAGTGAGATCTGGTTAACTCGATGTCTGATCCAATGGCGAATACGCTTCGTTGCTTCATGGAAAGAGGCTCAATCGCAGGCTCTCTTGGATGCGAAAAATCGGGGTTCAACAGGAGCCTGGGCCCACGAGACACGAATGGCCCAAGGGCTCATGCGCTTTGACTCCGCATACGCTGCGACCGTGGACTTGATGGCGGACAGCAATGCAGCCACTCAACTTCTCCGGTTAAACCACCTGTGGACCTATAAGCAATTGTCCCAGCTCCAACAGTCTGAACACTTGTCAGGTTATCGATGGGTTTCGGTAATCTCACCCCCTGAAAATGGGACTGCACTTCTTCGGCTCTATGACGATCCAAGTACCTATCAGTTACGAGCCTTTTCCAAAGCCAAACTAGATTCTTCTGGGTGATCTTTCCAACCGATCGACCCAAGCGCCTTCCCACTGTGACTACTGTAAATTTGCGATTTTAACCAAAAAATCCATTATCCTCCTGGTCTGTATGTTGACCAGCGCCAAATCTGTACAGACCACAGACGCATTCGATGACCCGCAACCGACAGATTACCTATCAACGTTCATGATTGGCAAATCATAATAAGACGGGTAAGTTCTTACTTTTAGTTACACGATGTCGTATCTATGGTCACATGTTTACACCAACCCGCTTTGTGGATCACCATATTAATGCCAGCGGGCTGAATAGGATGTACTACTGTGGGGCTGTGTTCAGTATCACCTTGCTTATCCTCTGTCTCATCATCGAGATCTAAGCTAGCAATGTAACGTCCAGACGAACTGTGAGATCCTGAACTCTTGTCGACTCGTGACGTAGTATGAGGCGAAAATGAGATCGCCACTCTTTCTCTATATAAGGCAAACCATCTGGACAAGCTGTTATGTGTAATTAACAGGTGACTTTGTTACATGTAGCTAACTCTGCTACGAGTGACTGCGTGCACAAAAACGACGCCATCCTAGATATGTATCACTGGGGCCTGTATCAACTCCGTTATGTCACTTTCATCGCAAGTGAACTCATCCTTTAAATAACCAAATGACGACATCTGTCATACTTTTCATGCATCATCGTATGTATTACTCAGAAATCCGTTTCTCAAGATACCATCCAAGTTGACTAATTTATTTATCTCAGTGTTCCTGTGCGTTGATCAATAATGTGTTCTTATACTATCTTGTAGCACTTCCGCAACTGTTCTTGTTTCAGTTTTCTCACGTCTGCCTTTTCTACGTGCGATCGAATTACACCATCACACCCACGTCTACCGCGACTGCTCACTCAGTGTCTTCCACGGTAGTGTTGATCCCCCCCGCCTATCCCCTGCATCCCCGGTATTAGCCACTTGACAGTAAACCTAATGATTCCTGTATTTTCGAGGGCTTTCACTTCCTCAAAATCGATTTTCACTGCTCATCTCTTACTCGCCCGTCCCTCAGAAGATCCGATGCACAACTGCTCTTAGGGACTCTCACCTACATCTCTCGCCGAATCTTGCTACGGACCAATCTTGTCGACCCCATACAATAAGACAACCTTCCGTGAGATACCTGAACTAAGGTCACAGCAACAAGGTGCTTCCTAACTCTTTTGTTTGCTTTGGCTACTAATTTTAGTTGATTGTGTCCTCTCTGTACAATATCATCCCCTTCCATCCTATCGGCTCTTTTGCTATCATGGCTACTATTTCTCTGGCTCAACAATCAGACACCCTTATGATATTGTTTTTGTTTTGTTTTTTTGAACAAATAGTCCTATTCATTTCTTCCCATGTTTTGTCCTGCTCCATTGTGGTTTTTTTATTGATCTCGGAAATTCCGATCTTCACACCTACTCCATTGTTCTCCCTTGTAATCAATGTAAAACGGAACCCATCGTCGAACCCCCATGCTCGTGTCCACGTGATACCCAAAGCCCTATGCATCTTTGTACACAACGCTGTTTACAAATGTCTTCAACAGTCTCCTCATTCAGTCACCGTTTACGATTCTTTTCTCCTCTAAATAGCGTTCTTACCATCAATCACCTCCTATCATCAGTAATATTACTTTCAACGTTGAGAGATATCCGTGAGCTACTGGCGGATTTAGATAAAAACGGACAAAATGAAGGGATCAGAAAAGTAATATGGTCGAGAGTTATTAGATTATGGAGGCTGAGACTTGAAGCGGCACGTTTATCAGCTTATGGATGCAAGCTCACCATTGGTGGTTGCATATTGCTTTATCAGAATGTCACGAACTATCAGTGAGGCTTGTGATCTGAGTGCCAATCCAGTACATTACACTCCGTTACACTCACACACCCAGATGAGTTCATTTTCCGAGACATCATAGGCAGCAGTGCACCAACATTTGAAAATGGTGCTTAACGGCCACACAACCATGGGGGAGGAAAATATTCCTTGTTGGCCAAGTATGTGTAGAAGGGAACCAACGTATCCACTGTGTCAAAAGCTCCTTTGAAGTCAAGAAAAACTGCCAGAGTTGTTCCGTGGTGTGTGTGAGGCTGCCGAAACACTTGACGTAACGTGAAGATGTGGTCAGTGCATTCTTTGCCTGGTCGAAACCCTGCCTGGTGCTCTTCGAATTACGTCCCACTTGATAAGTTTAGACGTTGCAGTGTCCTTCAGGCCTTGTTGCAATTGGAATGAGGCTTACAGTTCTCGGCGTACCTTTTTTGAATGAAGATTAGCTCTAGATTCTTCGAACGTATTCTTAGCTTAAACAACTTAGTACAAATGAAACACAGGCTCACCACTATTTTCGAACAACGCTTCTGAGAGCTCATTCGGCCCTACGGCTCGATGCAGCTTCAAGGCAGGAAGTATATTAGTGCTTCAGAAACTGAGAGAGGATTCCAAATTTCTAGACCGTGGCTCGAGTTGGGCGGGCCGAATGAAAGACTTTCGTACAGAGACAAACGTTCAACCAAACTGTTTTCCAAGATACTCAACCCAGCAGTCAAGCCGCTGGTCCTTGTATATCAGATTTCCGATATCCTTGATGACCTCACTAATGGCCGGTTTTCCGGTCCCGTTTTATGTATCAGGTGAAGATGATCCTTACGTTCCCAGCTTCACTAGCTTTTTACGTTCTCAGAGCCCTCTGATTCCAGAAACTTCCTCTATCCAAACGCGAAATTTGCATGAGCCGACCTCCAACAACACTTCTGGCTGAATTGTACTCGGCATTTGATGGAATACAGCGTCTCGCATTGGAAAGAGACAGAGACTATTCTGAAATCCAGTGTTTATTTTGTGGACCTTCAGAAACACCACATGTTGAGTTCCTTGCCATATGAATGGCAGTCCTTAGCCCTTCCCAATTGCCACTGACCTTCCGAGGATGCGGTTTCTAAGGCCTCACGCGGGCTTGTTTGATGGGATTGTTTAATTTGTTGGTCGGGAAGTTCTTAGATAGCCAAATGAAGAGTTTGCTTCCTAATTCTCCTCAGGAAACATCGGGAATTTACGTCGGAAGACAGCATGTTCCGTATTGACGTGAGTTGTCCAGAACGACTGACAGACATGAATTAAACCTCGCCGCTGGATACCAATGACTTTTTGGTCATTTTGGCTCCTCTAATAAAGGGATGCCAGGGAGCGCAACGGCCTCTGTTGCCTCTGGATCCAGTACTACCGGGGAACAACTGGTGATCAGTACTAAGCTGCAGAGGACGACCACCATTGTTGTTAAGACTCGAGTTTAAGCTGAACAGGCCACCAAGTCGCGCCTTCGATAAACCGAGACTCCCACTTGTGCATTTAGATCGCCAGTGACTAGGACAATATGTGAAACCCTTGCGCTGGATAGGAGTGACCAGTTCCCGATAAAAGTGTCTTCCACCGAATCAGAACTGCCGTTGTTTGTTGCACACGTAGAAATTACAATTAAAGAACGGACATTATTCCGGCTAGTAGGCGTTCTTATGGAATACGACAGACAAATTGCCCCAAGACGGTTATTTATAGGGATCTAGTCGAGTAAGGAAGCCTCAGTTCGGGACCTGAGAGCTGCACCAATGTCGACGTAACCCGGCTGCAGCAAATGCATAGTTACCTGAAGCCCGTGAGCTGCGGCTTCTAGATAAGGAAGGTGCCGTAAGCTCGATTGCTCTGCATGGATTTTGTATTCGAGTTTCAAAACCTCAGCAAATATCCATCGGTAAAGTGTAAATGGTGTGTTCCAGAGTAGCCTGTTGGTTGATTGACTTGAGTTCATACATCAAATGTCGCGATAGAAACCGGAACGAAGAGTCAAAAGTGGACTCGAAGCGGTAGTCGTGAGCCGTGTCACGCTACTAGTTACTTCTCTGGGTGCAAGAGTGAAGTTCTTATGACTGAGATAGAGTGATAGAAGAGTGATTGTTAAATTGGACAGGAAGGGAGTTACGACAGATAATGTTCATGACCGATGGAAGATGACAACACTAAACTCCTTTCGCCTACCCTCCCTGCTGTATGCAGCAAGTAAGGTGACTCGGCTGACGACACCACGCGATAGCCAATATGTTATATGGTTATTTCTAACCGTGCAATTCACGGTTTTACGTGGGCTAGAATACTGCCAGGGCGCCCAAACCTAGACAGAAGGACGATTAAGGCCCTAAACTAAAGTCTGTATCTCAACAGCCTGACCACAAGACGTGATTCTACCAGGCTAGTGCGAAATCTAGGGAACATTTCGCCAGACGTTCCAAACCCCAAGCTGGACGGCCAGGAGACTGTGTGAGTTTCACTTCCATTCATGGATCAGTTTGGTATGAGACTCGGTGAATAGCTCACGGACAGTGTAGGTCATTTGGGCAAGAGCTGCACAAACCATCACACCATGGTAAGGTACATTCTCTATTCCGCAGGGGCATTCATAAATACGCACATCCATCACAAAGTACAAAGGGCATGGCACTTCCGAACGATGTGCTTCGGGACAGGATCCTACGCATCACTAGCTCCTACATAGTTCAAAACCTGGTTAACCTAGCTGAACAACGGTCTTGAATTTAAAGCCTGAAAGCGGACACACGTTAAGCTTACCTTCACACTGCGAATGGCGATACCAAGCTGGAATTCCCCAGTCCTGGTGCTATTCTGGCCTTTCGACTCGGACATTATCAATAATGTATTACCCAGAACACAACTCAAAAGGTCATTGAAAACTCTTCGACAGCGCACGGCAGATTTCGCCCTCCCTGAGGCTCATCAGGCAGGCACAGTCCCCCATTTTCCGTCAACCTTATATTCTACTTGAAGAATATCACGAATGAGAAATTCAACTGGGATTCAGTTGAGTCGTCCGTTAAGAGCAAATCAGCTTGGGAAATAAGTACATTTTGCGTATGTGCTAACCAATCACCATGGATTGCACCTGTGAAGTTAAAATACAAGTAGTCGACCATCCAAGCTAGAGTGGATTTCACGTGCTTCTCTTTTCTATCGATGTTTGGTCGAAGTTTGCTTGAAATGATGTTTCTGGATGCATGTGTAGTACTTGTGATACGCAATCGAGATTGGAAGTGCTAACTATGGTGGAAGCTGACACCCTACAGGCTACTCTCTTCGTAGACGAGTTTGAGTATTACTGCGCATTGCTTTTCGCTTTGTCACCGGTTGGTTTTCATTTTAGACTAAGGCGTCGCTTCTGCTATGGAGGCTTCCGAGATGCATTGAGGAACAAGATAGAAATGAGCAACTACAAATGTCGCAAGAGATGGCATTCAGTTCACCCAACAATTCGAGCAGTTTCCTTCAAAGGAACAACCGGAACTTCTGGTGAAGGTTGGGTTGGTATGGTGACGCTTGTACTACTCGTGAAACACACTCGCACACTAATTTGCTGCCAAAGGAAGACTAAGCTGAATCCAGCTGAATCTCTCGTTCATGTTCGTCTTCAGCTGAATGTGCTGTACAAGGCCGCTTCATGTTTCAGCTGTTACGATGTTCGAGATACCGCAGTGCGTTGTCTTGACGGAACACATGCTCCTAAGGCTGCTGGAAACTCTTTGACCATGTTGGTTACTGTGTTTGCATTATCCACCTTCCCAAAGGTATCCTTACGTGCCTTTTCGTTTCTGGTCCGATCGGTTTGGGCTAACTGAGAGAAGCAGCAGTGCTCAGGTGAGCTAAAAACCCGCGAAGCAGGCAAGTTCTCGAACCCTACGAAAGGATTGACTACACATAACTGTACGCCTTTTCGATATCAAGACTAGCTAAGTGCAACCCACCCAGATCACGATCGGCTTATGCTGCAGACTAATTTATCCACAACATGTGGGCAGCAGGACACAACGCCACTCAGGTTGAAGAAATTGTCGACAGTCCCCGGCAGATCATCTGCTATAGTGAATTGTGGATGGGAAGGTGCCAATAAGAGCGGTCCGTTATTCGAAGTATTCTGTTTTGGAGAGGGTTTACTACTGAATTATGCTTTGGTGGACCAATTGAAAGTGGTATCCTCAGGAAGGGGTCATTTTTAATGGTGCTTACTACTGCAGATCCCATCATAACCTAAGGTTGTGTCTTTTCAGTGTTCCCGGAGAATGGATAACTGTTGATCCTTTTGGATGGGAACTGGGCCTCCAATCTTACGAGTTGATCAATCACTTTTTCAGATTGAACTCAGTTTAGATGAGACGCATCGTCCGTTAGGTTACGTTTGGTGAGTAACCACAACAGGTCCGATCTGTGAAGACCGGCAGAGTTGCAATAGTGCATCAGAAGATTTCGACTGCATATGTTTGTCCATATTTTTATTTGCATATTTTGCAAATTTTTATTTATTTGTAGTGTGAATCCTGAACAACCCCACTGAGGATGTATGTTTCCATGAGAGTAATTTCCTATTGGTAGGCCATTTTCTCCCTAATATTATGTTATGTAGCTGGATCTGATCGTTTTTCACTATTTTTTCATTCCTTGTCATTTCGCTACAAAGAAATCGAAATCACTTGCGTATCCCCTCTGTAGAACTGGTCGAGCGTGTAGACTTATCATCTTGCCACCAGTTTTTGCTTGCGGCTTTATACTCTATGCATTCCTGTAGAACTTAAGGCCCAATAATCAGGTATAATGTCGACTTTTTGGACTCACAGTATTGGGATGTGCACTACTCATGCATCCACATACCTCAGGGACTCAAACATGTTGTGGAGCCCTCCACCAAGAGAACATACTGTTGGAACCCCACGTAGAAAGGTGAGATCAAACCTATCCGAAGTAGCTACCTATCGCCTCGTATAGGCAGCGCACTCGTGTGTTAAGAAGAGCGGTTTATATACATGTGGCACAAACATCAAAAGCTAACCGGTCGACATCTGTTCAATTCGGCGCACAACAGTGTCCAAACAGCCGACATGGGGTGTCTAACATCCCTTCATTAGGGACAGAAATTTACTCTATTGTGTACTGTGCACTTTGTCTGTGCCGGTGAAAGTGGTATTCATATTTCGTATTGAATATGCACGTGATCATAGTTTACGTCTCAGGTGCAGTTCTGGCAGAGTGTGTATGTCGTATACCGCATTGACCACAAAGTCAGCTCTTTTAGGATCGTAATGTGGATTTGCGTATTCAACTTTACGATTTCATCGCACCAAAGAAGTGTATTTAGCAACGTGTAAAAGTTGGGAACGATGGTCTGATTAGTGGCCTCGTACTCATGCGAGGCCTGATCATACCACAATTCAGTAGTACCTTAAGCTGCCGGTGTTCATCAACTCGTAAATCACACCACCTAGATAAACGTTAGAGTCTGATCGATTCAGACAAGATTGGATCGCTTAATCGCTTGATCTGTGTAGCTAACTCTACATACATGGGAACTCAAAGCATGAACTAGGGCCATTAGATGACACTTAATGCATCCGTAGGTGGACATCCTAATATCGCCTAAACGACACCTATGATCTAGCTATGAGTACACCCCCAGCCAAGGAAGACATCAACGTAACAACAAATGATGTATCCATATAATCATACTGGAATAAAGATAGGATGTGTGAGGACTATTCATTGAAAGGTTAGAAAAATGTTTTGGGGACGAACCCTGTCCAAACCGGCCTTTATGTCGCCCCGGAATTCCACCTTTTTGGGCTCTCTGTGAGAACAACTCCCTCCAGACTCATTCAGCACTGTATCAGTTTTGCTCTGAAAGCTTTTTGTGTATTCATCATCTGGGAAGAAACAGGGTAAACGCTTGCAAACACTTTGCGTTTCATCCGTCATGGGGAAATTCCACATTTTATGAAACGCAACCAAGTTATAGCCCGACTGAATGCACATATGCTTGATCCAAAGTTGTGTTCTCTCCGTTTCGTTTTTTGGCGCCTTCTTTCGAGCTTCAATAAAAGCGTTGCCGACCAGGCCGTACCCAAAAAGCTTGCCCAAGTATCTGTAATATCCCAAGCCGGGACCGTTGTACTCCGATGAATTCCATCTATTGGTGTCCATGTCACCTCCGTACGGGTTAAGCCCTAGAAGCACATCTTCCACGAGCAGGCGGTATACTCTGTTTGTCACTTCATCACCCCCTTTCAGTGTAGCTTCTTCGACCTGCAAGTTCTTTCCAATTACGTCCAAAAAGCCTGGTTGACCACCGAGCTTTATCGAATCACTCCACATTGTAAAAAGTTTACTCCAGTCGAGGCTACCCATCCATGGGTAGCCAAAGTGTCCAGGTGGAGAGGAGATTTGAATATCCGCTACAAACATTTCAGATCTTGCTTCCTGCCATTGGGATCCTCTGTAATTGTGCATTACTTTGATTGCATCGTCAAAGTAACGGGCGGATGATATAACCTCGCTGGTCTTCGTTGTGTAGACATCGACTGTCCTCAACATAGAATTCATTGCATCACCACTAATGACCAACCAAGGTACGGTGGAGTACTCTTTGAGTTCCTTCGCAAATGACGCAACTGACCCCTGGTTTTGTAGATCCAACCAAGGATATCGATAGACATTTTCTAGAAGGATTGTAATACTGATTCCTTGAGGTAGCTGCAGAAACAGTGGTCCACCGTGAGGACTGACATATTGCCCCTTTTTCCGCATGCATATTGCAGTGGACATTATTGGCCATCGACTCCATCTTGGGTGATGATCAATCAAATCAGTTTGTGCATTTATTCGTATCCATTGATTCGTGAGGTTGCTATTAATGTTTGTTAGTACCGTCCACCTGAACGCCTCACCAGGTTTGGCATACACACCTAACGGGAAGAAACTTCCGGAAAGGTCAGAAAAAACCTTCGCCACAACAGTCGTTGGACGCGTGGAGGGGGGATTTTTCCAGGATGTCAGTGAATACCCGGGAGAGCAAAACCAATTTCGCCGGATTGGTACTTCAATATCAAATTGTAGTTAAGCAAAGCAGTTGCTGTCTTTTCGTCTCTGACATAGGTTTGTATATCGCACGGAGCCAGGTACTCCATCAAGGCCCCATATTTCGCAACTAACGCATTTAATTGTTCCTCAACATCTTTCTGCTCCACGCCAAGCTCTTCATCTCTAACTTGGAAGCGCTCTGTACTGAAAGCCTTCCAGCTGTTCACATAGCGCTCTATCCAGTAGCTTGTGGGTATGAAAGCATTGCTATCAGCTGAACCACTCACGGCCAAAAACTGTGGTTTCATATCTTCTTCAGTTCTAACAAAGTCAACCTCCAACTTTTCCAGTAGTTGGGACAAACTGTCTTCTTTGTCTTCACTGGGATAGCCAACAAACGCGGAATTTTCACCAGATATCAGTTTATCATCGATTTTATCAACGTCAAATTGATCCTTCCGTGTAATAAGAAGTACATCACCTGGCTTGTAGTTTGCAGTTATATTGACGTAGTTTGCTGTAGATGACCTGTCAGTGAGCCAATCTTTGCAAATTGTCCGAAATTCCTTTACATTGGCAGCGAATCTATTTCTATCGGTAATGTATATTCCATGATAAGAAACACTTTGGCCTTTTTTCGGGTGATCGCCATGATCTTTGGTTGGTCCATCCATCCAAGCACATCTTTGTGTCGGTGATTTAGTCTAAAGTAGCCAAATCCGGGATGTACCCATAGTCGGTCTTGAGTTCCAATTATTGCCCTTCTGGTCTCCTGGATGAAAAGGAGAAAATATGGATTTGGTGAGCCAAAAATCTGGGTCGGTGCAACCACTCTATGAAAACACCTTAGGTAAATAGCCTACGCAGGTACATCTGCATCTATCGTAATTAAGACGATCATTACACAACATAGTATGTTTGTGTTTCGACTCTCTTGTGGCGTCGGACATCGGCGAATCAACAGGTTTGTTCGCTATAATACCAATCAGGAGGTTACCGGAGGTTACTGGATTTTCGAATCCTACAGACTCAGTAACAAGTATCAATTCATGAGAAGAGAATTTTCATGCGCCAGAAAGCCGTTTCTTGCAGCGTTGTGACAGCCGGTTGCGATCGTGAATGTTTTATTTCCACGGCCAAAATGGTGCGATCGGTCAATTGCGTTAACCTCACGGCGGTCAGCCAATAGGCATCAGGTTGGACAGAAGGAAGCAGCGTTGAAGAGTTGGACCGCTGTCCTGCAACCCGATGGGTTACTGCGGTTTTGTATCTTTCTGTGAGGCTTTTACTGCCCCTGTCAAACATGCAACGCGTGACTTTACGTTAATGGTTCTCATGTGAGGCTGGGTATGTGAATCTTTTGCATGTATCTCAGTTCCATGTTCAGGCAGGAAATTCCCCCAAAAAGTAAATCCAACCCGCTACAGTTCAACCATTCAAAATATCCTATTGGCTACACCCGTTAATCTTGCTGACCACTTGGCTTCAAACCACAATATGCACCGATCGGGTCGATGGACATATCTCCATGTGGCCTCACCGCACATATGAGACGAGGACTAAGTGTAATCCTGCCTCGACCTTTTCCGTCCCAACTAATTAGTTACTGTTTCATTTTGCCTTCGTCCCCCTATTAGTTCGTTGGCATTCGAGACTCTGTCGGACGATCCTGTGAGTTATTCCTCCCTCTGATCTGATGTCTTCTGTCTCAGTTTCGGAAGTTGTCGACCAGGACGATCTATATTAAGCTTACATCTTTTCACAATTCAGCAAGTTATTGTATCACTAGAAATTTGGAGTGAGCCTCATCAGAGAATCGAGCAAATGACTTTTACCTAAAACATCCGGCAAAATCCAAAGCTTAGTAATAATCAGGTCCTCCACGAAGATCGATTACAAGTCAGGTGGAACTTTCTGGCTATTCACCAGTAGTTGCCCGATTGCTTGAATTAGTTTATGACTGATTAGACCGAGAATCTTGCCTGGAACTTGGAAGTGATTTTCTTTCGATTCCACTTGTACCGGCGGTCTGCGCGTGACTAAACAACGGGTAGGTTCCGGTAACGAGCTAGTTCACGTCAAACAACGACTCGCTATTAGGATAGATGAAGATGGAAGAAGATGCACTGCATGGCACGAAGTTGCTTAGGCGCGGTTTGCTGGAGCCACTGTAAATTATTCATGGCATCTTAGGCACCATCGACGATCAACAGGTTTGGCGATCTGATTGTATTTATATTTTTCAAGGCTGATATTGCCAGCTTACTCTATGCCAGGATCGAGTTGTTTTTCCGCCAAACAGCTGCAGCTTTCGAAGGCGGATATTTGTCTGTGGGTGAAGTACATTAATTGCTGTCTCACACCATCGCCTGATTGTTTTACGCGAAAAACAAAGTTAGAGAAAAGTAATGACCCTGGCGTACCGTTTGCACAACTTTATGCCATGCATTACTAGCTATCCATTACTAACCAATTTAGGAGTGAACAAGTGTATGACGTGAAGCAGGTGTTAGACCAAAAAGACCAGCTTGGAGTCACACACGGGACGACTAGATGCGTACTGAAAGCCTTACTCCAAATTAAAATAGCGTAATAGCAAATTGGTCTGCAGATAATTACATCCATCGTGATCCACCAAGTCTTTCTTTCACTTCGATGCTGTTGAACCCGCTCACCCACAGGTTGCGCCCTATGCAGTCATCCACCAAACTGACTGAATTGGATTGCGCATGTCATGAGAATAGCAGCAAGTAAAAAGAACACACTCGCTCACGCTCTGATTCCACAACGCTGAGAGAAATGGGTTTGCGACTCCGGTGAGGACTCTCCTCCCACGGCATAGCACTTGTTACAAGGCCTATGTGAGTTGATCTTGCTGCGGTTTCCTAAGTGCATTAACTGGGACTCTTGATTAATGTCTTATGTTGATCAACTGGATAAAGTTTCTAACAGCTGTTTCCTAAAGACGACTAGTGGTATATCACCATCCTGGACAGTGTTCCTGTTACCAAGTGGATTCGGACTGATTGCCCTCTGCTTTTTATTTGATGGACACACGAAATGATGTTCCATTCCTTCTTGAGCAATTGTTCTGCAAGGAATGTATAAACAACCTTTATACTGTATCACTGGAGGCTAAAAACTATAAATAACACCCAATAAGTTGGCGAAATTCACTAGATGAATCAACGCCACCCCACTAACACACAAATTTCCAATGAGTTACCTTGAAAGATCTTGTAACCATCTCACTAGAACCAGCTCCGTCCGGTTCCGTGTGGTTTTGCCCAGAGTTGTGGCCCTTTGAAAGACCACTCCTATCTCTCAAAAAGACCAAGATGAAAGACTCTTAAATTGGGTTTTCTTATAGCCCCCTAGCTATGTATCTAACCAACAGCATGGCAGGTAATTTTATATTCAAAGTGGCGATTGGTCTCCTAACACACTTTTAATACATATATACAACAGTTCTTCCCTTTCACACCAGCTGAAAGGACCGAAAAGACTGCTCCCTTTTTAGCGGATCTTAAGCCTGGTTCTCAGGATTTCAGATAGTGACGACCTGATCCTTTCCATAGATAGACTGACTCTGGAAACAGTATTTTGATGGTTCTCTTAAAAATTTAGTAAATGGTCAAAACGCACCCAGCAGAGGCCTTTTTGAGGAGACTTCTTTAGTCAATCTCTTCAGAGTGACCAAATTGTGTTTCGGTAGGCCCCTTCTGCAGGAAACACGTGTTTGTCAAACTGACCCATCTGTTGATGTAGTGTCCCACAAGGGAGTAGCCACATTAAAACCGAGTCCACCTTGGATGACAGTCCAGACGACCTGAGGTCATCATTAATTCCTGACAAGCAAATTTTTTATCTGACTATTGCATTGAGCATTCATGAAGAGCAGACAGTTGACACACGTACAAATTTGATCCACAGCACTGTGACCTTAAAAGAGCTAGGTGGACATGGCCTGCACTGCTACATTGAGTTGTCGGCCAAGCGAAGCAAACTGCTCTACATCTTCCAGCGTAGCTAATCTTGCAGCAACTAGCTACATGTGTTCCTAACCCTACTGCACTGCTTCTGTGGGCATGTTTGTGTTAGAGCGAGGTATTTTCGAGCAGCCATGACACATCCCCTGAAACTGGCCACCAGGACACGGAACTTCTAGAAGCTGACCTCATTGCGCCCATATTGGTGAAATTCATGAAGCATTAAGGACTATTTCGAGAAAGTGATACCGAGGGCATCGATTACGTGATCATTAAGTTGGATTCAATTCCGTTCTATCTGGTTCAGTATAAACCGACAGTTTTTGAAGAAGGCTACGTTGATCGATCTACTCATGTGTGAACATAGCGCAAGTTTGTGCTGCTATCTGAAGCTGCCTTTTGGCGGGTTGTCAACCCTTTTCATTCAGAGGTCTAGTGATTTACCATGGCGCTGTCTTCGGTAGGTGATGTCTGACTTGACATAACACACTACTCATAAGGTAACTGAACTCTCAACAATAGCAACAACATTTAGTAATGTGTTATGTCAGGGAAATATACTACGATATCTCGAATATGCTACCAAACAAAACATTAGGCGACCCTTCGCAGCACATTCATTTGAATAATACCATAAACGAGAGATTCAGCTGGGATTCAGCTGTCTTCCGTTTAAACCGAATCAGTATGCAAATAAGTGTGTTTGGCGAATCGCGTCCAATCTGGGTTCAAGTAGGACATAAAGTCGACTGAAACTAGGGGACCGCATTTCCCTGACGATTCCGAAGGAGGGCGAGACCGATAGTGGGCTGCCGAAGAGTTTTCAGCAACCTCATGTTTATCGTTCCTTCAAAGAAATCTACCGCGATCTCTCGAATACCGTGCCAAATGAGACACGAGGTGGCCTTTGCGCAGCACATTCAGTTTGAAAATAACATAAGCGGTATGTTCATGTGTCTTTCGTTGACACCAATGTAATTTATAGATGAATACACCTCACCAATGAACTCTTATCATCTTTTGGGCCTAATGAGGAGAAAACATAGTGTCACTCCACTGCCCTCAGTGTTACGCTTACATTATTATAGAAGACTAAGACGTGTTGATTGATATTTGCTCCTGTTGTAAGCAAAATGGTCTTTTCCAACAAAGTCCCAGCAGAGTTTCCGTTGAGGGGACCTGTGTTTTTTTGGTTGTGAAAATGAACTGCAATGTGGTTTGTAGGTAATGGTTATGAGTCTTTTATCTATTTGATTATCACAAGGCAAAAAATAACACCCCTAACCACCAACTGTTCTACAATTATCGATCACCCTCCGCGCCAAAGAGGGGAAGCATTAGACTTGAATTTTGCTCTTATTGGAGCTCATCAGCAATGCCGGTTTTGAACTCCAGATATCTGACATGCTAGGCGAGCATGTTTCCACTCCCCTTCCTCGGGGTATTATGAACGCATCGGAATTATCACGTCTGAACAGGCGAACTTGTTCACGCTTGAGAGATGCGACTGACTTGCCCGACAGCCCGAACGACTGCCCTAGTTGTGTTCTGTCAGGACTCCTCAGTAAGCCTGAAACCTGTTCCTAATGCCTTCATAAATCTAGTTCATCGATGGTGAATTTTTGACTACTGATGACGCTATAGCTTTGCCGCTGACTTCTGGTGACATGAAGTTCACTTCAAGACAAGTGGTGCTGAACCTTAGACCAACTGAACCCAGCGGAACTCCACTGAAGTTTTAGCGCACAGTTTCTTAGAGTGCAATACTTTACGTCCCCCGAACACGTCTGAGAGCCTCACTGATAGAAGGCCTTGTGTTTGCGAGTTCACTCTTATGTTAGCTATATTTGAAACCGCTCAAACTAGCAAAACTTATCGATATCCAAGACGATATTTGAATGATCATTATTACCACCACTGTCATGGAAGACAAAATGGCGAGGTCTTGGAACAAGACAACGCAACGGTCCGCAATTTTAATCCTATCCAGTTTTCGCCTCTCTTCCGCTTCATGCTAAAACTGGTCAACCTGTAGCCGCCAACTAATATCGATCGAGAACCCACAGGGTACACCAAGTCTGATGACGTCCGATGAACCTGATCTTGTTTGCCCAATCCTCCCATGTTGTCCGGATAACCAACATTCTCACTCTCCTTCGTAGCCATTGAATGGAGATTGTTGGTGCAGTTGTAACCCATTTCATGCACGTAACGATATTAAAACCATCTGAATGTGACTCACAGGCCCATTCACACCTTATTCATCAACCTACCATTTAGGCCTTCAATAAGTTACACAAGCTACAACAGGTGATTGGAGTTTAACAGTTACTTCCGTGGCACTTCTTAATTGAGATATTCGAAGCCATTCGTTAACTGATTTTAAGGTGAAGTCAATGGGAATTGGGAAGATTTTCTTGAAATCACATCTTTCGATCAATATCTCGATTTAATAGTAATATCGTTTGGCATATACATATCCTGCATCTATCATTTAATGGACGGAATCTTTGAGGAAAGCCACGCTCCTGTCTTTTCTGTTTCGGAAATTTCTCCTAAATTCAATTTCAGGAATCTCATTGAAGCTAAAGCGTACTTCCTGTATTCTGATGAATTTAAGCGAGTATACTGCACAGTTTCTTACATTTCAGGTAGAAGATTTTTCTGTCGTCATTGTGCTCGTAACATCTGTTACCAAATTTAAAATGTGCGATATGGATTTAAATGAACGACTCATAGAATACCAAGACTACGAATTCCACTGATACCAGGACAATCTGTTAGTAGGGGTTTCCCACAAAAATAATGAGGGAATGATGGCTTGGAATCTGTTTTAGATTGGCCTGTCACATCGAAATGCGCTGACAAACTCCCGCGCACAATGGACAATGTCATGGGGTTCGCGCTGAGCCGCGTTCGCTGACTCATAAACAACCCTAACGAAGCCACTCGAATAAGTGTTCGTTAGAGGTTGTTATGATGCACTGTACAAAGAGGTGACAACACTTAACCGCGCAGAACGCAAGTAAACTCTACGCACAGACCTCTGCAGCGAGAGAAACCAACGGAAAAATTAAACAGCCGTTACTTTAATGAATAGGCTAGTTCGTTTATTGGTCGTTTTCACCACAGCACTTGAGGATGCCATTGCCGCTGATTTTGTCGTAAGACGTAAAGGCAAGGACTAGGATTAAGAGTCGTTGCTTTGGCAGTGGGACAGTGCATCCCTTCCCCGTTTATGTGAGGCGTGTGTTCAATGGGGTTTGTGCTCCTGGTACCCACCGGTCAGCTGTATTTACGAATCGAGTGCAGCCTCGTTCCTTTTCTTCATCCCTGCTCGACCGGCACGCCCAGCAGGTTCGTTCGGGGGGTAGCAACAATAGTACCGTTTGGTTGGGCGCGTGAGCTAAGTAGGGCTTTGGCAAATCACCTCAGTTGGCGAACTGTGAACTACTTGCCCACCTCCAACACCGTGTTCGCTGGTTATTCAAGCACTTAAAAACCATGTTGAAATGGTCAACTTATTGGGAGTTAGCGAACTTCCAGCCAGCGAAATCGGATTATCCTATCTCTATAGCTCTCTCATTTGCTTGGTGTTAACTTCCACTTTAGAGGAAAACCCAATAAATAGTCGTTCAGTAGCAAGGTGTGAACAGTCGTCAAGTCGTATCAGAAATAAGATTACTTTACTCGGTCGAGGATTAAACGATTACTTCACGACAACAGAACTATAGTTGTTTGTTGCAACCATCCCTAGCAAGCATTAGAACAACCTATTCCGTAATACATTCCTTGCTGCTGCCGGGTATGCGCTAACTGTAAGTCAAAGTGACCTAGTTGATATGTTTAACTTACCCAAAAAAGGAATTTAAATAATCTCAATTTAGAGAAATCAGTTCTGCATGTCTAGTTTTTCAATAACGATAGTCTGAATCGGAGCTTAACTCATCGGAAAATTTTTCATGAATAGCACCCTATGATCACCTTGGTGATGAACTTCAATAAAGTTGCTTTGATCAGTAGTTCAGTGTCGCCGTGGCGTTCTGTATTTGAAATAAATTCATAACATCTCTGCGGGGAGACATGAGTACTCTGCACTAAATGCATCGATTAGCAGGTTAGCTTAAATTCCAGTGACTGATCAGTGCGATCTGCAGGTACGAATCTCCTCACGAACGTGGTTGCACTCAACTGAATCTCTCGTTTATGATGTTCTTAAGCAACTGAATGTGCTGCACAAAGGCCACCTCATGTTTCAGTTGGTACGATATTCGAGATATTTTCATAAAGGAGATTACTCACAAGGTTGCTGAAAACTCTTCGACAGCCCACGACCGGTTTCGCCCTTCTTGGGGCTCATCAGGTAGGCGCAGTCCCCGAGTTTCCCTCAACCTTATGTTCTACTTGAACCCCGGTAGGACTGATTTCGACAAATACACTTATTTGCAAATCAATTTGGTTTTCACGGGAGACTCAAGTGAATCTCTCGGTTATGATGTTCTTAAGCAACTGAATGTGCTGCACACATCATTCAGTGTGTTCTCAATGGCCAGTGCTTCCCGTGTGAAAATGAATATTATACCTCAACTACGGCACTTCCATGGGGGCAATTGTTATATCATTCGAAAGAAAGCAACAGTTATAATAGCACCAAGCTTCCAAGGAAATGCATCATCTAAGGAACAGCACTTTAACTGAACTGCCTCAACTTCATGAAACTCACTGTTGGTAGAAACGAGAATATAAAATGTATGGTGGTGGGTACAAAAGTGAGAGCATAAGACAGAGTTTTATACCAAAGCTGAAAGGGGGTACTGGAATAAGGTACTAGAATGGAACAGATATCGCACCAATCTGTACCATCCTTTAATAACCTTAAAGGCCTTCCCGCTCCCATGAATTTGAAAGTCACCCAGCATGAAGGATTTCTGTGAGTGTTTATACCACTGCGAAAATTGGTTCATGCTGCGCTTCCACACATATGTGGTATGAGGAATACACGACAGAAAAACCAACTTACATTGTGATTCTACAATGGGTGACAACAGTAAGACAAGTAGGATGCCCAACGAGCGTTGACCCATTAAGGCTGACGGTTAGCAATGCACCCTTACACGATATTCTCTGCTTACATCAGCTTAGCATGCGAATAAATAGCTTGGTAGCCCAGCTAAATAGAGTAGGTCGAAAAAAAACATTGCCACGAAATCATTGTTGATTTTGATCACGAAAGCGATTCAGCGGCGCCACACAATGAAATTCCTACCCCGGAGCTTTCGCGCAACTCACTTCTCGTCACTAAGGGCGCCAAGTTGTTTTGTTCTACAGTACTTTTTCACTTGTGCACAAATTCAGGGTGGTAGGTGTTTTCTGTCCCAGAATACAGGGACTTTACTTGTTTTACAAATCTTTTGAACAAATTTATTCCGGTTATATTGTTACGGTTAACTGCTTAAACTTGGCACTGGCTACGAGCTCCGGCGGTGTGCTGCGGTAGCCATTTTCATCCACGAAGAACAATGAGAATCATGCCTCCGTTAGACAAACATCCTGGAACATATGGAACAACTCAGGTATGAAAAGACAAATATGCACTGATAAGTGTATACCTATCCGGTCCTGTATTCACGTATAAAGTGCACCCTTAAAAGTGGGCATCTCTTGGATATCGAAAAGCGTTCGCTCCGAGCGAGTGTTTTAGCTCAAAAAGTAACAAGATGAACGGTACTTCAACATTCAGGGAGAACATCAATCAGGCTGCTTTCTTCTCAGCGAAGGCGTGGGAGTTGCGTGGCTTTCGAGCTTTTATCCAACTTCCTCACTATGCACTGAGAAGAAAAACTGGGGTTTGAAGATTCCATGTTCTCGTTCCACAAATTATGGTGCAACAGGTATGGGTAGGCTAATCGAAAGAAGGATACAAGAATAAGTCATCCCTTTTAATATAACTATTAGAGTTCCTCAAACAACTATCGAAAATCATGTCGACTGTCTGTAATTCTTGATATCCTTCACACTGTGCATCCTCCTACGGGTAAACTTTGAAACACCAGAGATTGCTGGTCTTCCAGTTTGCTGGTGGAATTGAAGCACTCATGTTGATAATAACGGTGAGGTTGGTGAGAGCGATGACACGAGATTATGATGATAATATGCTTCATTCTCTTGACGTATTTTCACCTTTCAGCATCCTCCAGGCTTGGCAGCAACTGACACCCAAGTCCCGAGAGCACATACTAGAAGCAACCGCTTCTCACAGTTCCGTCAACCTAATTTTATACGCCAACGTTGGAGATTTTCCTTTTGCAGCGATGATTTGTCGACTTCCTGATGGAATAACCAACTGAAGCAGGCGTGTGACCGACTCCGATCGTTAAGCTTGACAAACCAATCGAACATCCCTCCTCATTAAATCGGTAATGAAGAAAGTGGCACAATATCACCTACTTACTGAAACCAGCTACTCGTATTTTGTTACTGTCGGATAAGCGACACTTTAAACAACTGGATCCGATGGCTGCTCGTTCCTACATGTCTGTTCGCATAATGCTCCCGAATGTGTACGTCGCTTGGCCTAAAGACGCCGACAAGCGTTCCGGTGGCAACAATATTGCCAATGTGCTGTGCCAAGATTTTGCGGTGTTGATAAGCTCATTGTGCCTAAGTGATAACGAACACAGAGACGACGATGCCACAACGGGTGGACTAGCAAAGCCGGGCTCATCTCGGCCCAGCAATTTTCAGACCTGATTGTCCATGAGCTTTGTGATCACGCTCTAAGCATCTGCGCTTTCCAGGCTTTTTCTGTTGTCACGATAAAAGAAGATAACCGCGGGAACTTAACGTTTGGTCCCAAGAGAACATGAGCTTCAAACTTTGTCCGTGTTTTAGTATTTCAGAATAACACACAACGAATCATGTGTGCCACGACGGAGCGCGTTTTATACAAATCAGAGAAGAACTAGACAGTCCCGGAGGAGCGGAAGCAAAAACCATCGTCATAAATATCACAATCAGACAAGATTAATAATGCGCTGACGGTGTTCAGTAGTTTCCATTTTCTTATTCCGTGAAAGTTTGGTCTTTTTTACAAGGGTCGGCTTCAAGTGACGTCAAATATACTCAGTAGGACGATTTACCACAGGGCCTCTTGGTTGCTTTTCTGTTGCTACAAGGATTATATGCAGTTTTGTTTGCGGCAAATTAACAGAACTCTCCTCAAGCACACCTGTACGGAGAAGTGCTACAAATGTACGGCCATAAGACTCCAGTCCCAAGGAAGTGCGCTTCCAAGTGAGTTTGGCCCGTCCCGAAGGGATGGGGGAGCACTGCAACATTAGGCTCGAAGAGCTTGGTTTACGTCCACTGGGTTCAGAAGAATCGCGGAGGACATTGGTACCACTTTCGCTTCGCTTTCTGTAAAGAAAAATGCAACTACCAGCAGTTCATCATCTTTAAGTAAGCTTGCTATTTGGGTGCCTAACACGTTACTTATGGTCACTGAACTGAGTAGATTATTTGCGAACATGTTTCTGCGTTTTATCACCAAGTTTTAAAACATTCTTGCATCCACCGGCTGAAACGTTGTCAGCTTACTTAGAAGATTGCAGAAATTTTATGCTGCCTGCATGAAAACCACCATGAACAGTGCAACCATCTGGAATGTGCAACAGCTTTCCGCTACCAACAGCTAACACATGATTACACTTCTATCAGCAAACACTGAAAATCCCCCCAGTAACCCAGGAACCTGGTTTTTTATTCGTCATCTGCATCTTTCCACCTAGGACTTTCGGAGCACCTACAATCGGTACCCTTCCCGATGGCTGGTGGCATCATTATCCTCACTGCGAGGACACTGCGAAACACATGAAAGTTGGGCCTATTCTTAAGGGTCTTGAGTCCAGATAATGACATAGGTTTATGGTCCACGCACCGGCACAATAATTCGGTTTCGTCAAAAGTTAAACGCATGCTCCCTTGCACCCTCTACACAATTCCTGTACTCCACTCAACAGATCAGCGACAGATTTAGAACAGATCTGCAACGTGCGCTTTTGCGTTTCTGAGACTTTTATAACCAGCCATTGCTTGTGCTGAAGTTCTTCTGGCTCAATTCTTTAGCAACTTTGGTTACTTTATTCCTTGCTAATAGTCTTGTCACTAATTGATCTCTATGAAATGCATCCACCGCCCATTCTAAAACTCGCTCAGAACGGGTTGTGAACATACACGTGCATTCACCCATTTCAGTTGGATCCCGATTTTCAATGCACTGTGGTTATCTTTGTCGCTGAGTATCTTCGAAATTCAAAATAGCTGACATCCACGTCTAGGGAAATCATGCCAGAAATCCTCCTTCTTACGAAATTCCACCACTTGAACTTCATCCTCCGGAACGAAGACTTTTTTTGTCAAAGTTGTGATTTGTCGGTCGTGGGATACAACTGAAGCAAGCGCGCAGCTGACTGTGACCGCATGGCTCGATGGACTGTCAGGAAGGTCAGCTTCCTGAAAATACTCCCAGAATGTCCGAAACCTACTGAGACCCTCGAAATCCACTAAAATATCAATAGGGAAGTCGGCAAGCCCCCATGCCAGTCAATCAATTAATCAATTCAGCAACGGCTGACGAGTGTTCAGGCACGCCAAAGAAGCACGACCGACGATGATAAACGTTAGGGCATTTCACGGTCAATGATGATGGGTGTTCACTAAACGCCAATCACACAACCTGGATCAATGTCAAAAGTGCCCTTTATATAGTGCGAGGTCCCTTGTAACTTTTGCACTCTCTTGTTTGCGATAAAGCAGTTGTGTTCCCTGTTGGCGAGTTTTATTTCCGGCACCAAGGTACTGGAGCGGGGACAATAGTTAGATCCCCTTACAAACAGTAGTGAAAAGGGGTGACAAGTCAGTCTGTTGCCAAAACAAGTAATTTTCCTGACCGGAGGGAAACAGAAACGACTTAAGTTCCCTAATGAAGTAAATAAGACAGTTACTTACCGCTTAAATTTCCTAGTGCAGTTCACGCTAATAGGAGCCTTCCATTTGGGAGGATGTCATTCAGGAAGTCAGACAACACGTGACTATGATATGTGAATTCTGTGATTAAAGGATGAGTGGCGCTATATTCTATCTATGTGCGAGTTAATCATATTGCTGGTCATCCGCTCGTTGTCGGACGGTTTAGTCTTAAACTACTAGGCAGGAGTTGCGAGTTCAAATCTACCTTGAGGCTAGTGAGATGCGCACTGTTGGTGATTCCCGATAAGGATGAAACAGCTGTGGGAAGCTTCTCGGCTTTTCGGTATAGATTGACTTCACGCACAGCACAAATCCTATATTGAAATTCCCAAATCTGTTCATACTATCAACAAACTTAGTAAAAGCTTCTTTGTGCACAAACATAATGAATGATTTCATTTTGTGGCGCCTTTGAGCTACACTGTCCGCACGACCAACGCCAACACACTTCTGTAGCGTTGCTTTTTCAAGGTCAACATGTGTAGACCAGGTACCACTTAGGGTGAGGAAATAGCGTGAGTGCTTTGCCGACATTCAGCCGTGACGAGTCAACACGAGTTAGGCGAGTTAGGCTGTCATCTAGTGTCGAGTCTCAGTGTAGATTGGTTCTATGTCGTCCCATTGTTTTACCGTATTCTTGTCCAAGCTCAAACCCAACGGATTGTCATAGTAGGGAAGTAAAGTATGGCATGGTTAGAGAAAAAGCTACACCATGCTGAGGGCTTCTATGAACCACACAGAAGTCCATTTTGGTGAACTATTAAGTCTAACGTTTGAAGAGCCTGAAGTGAAGGTGCTTTCAGAATACAGAGCGGCAGCTTTTATGACTAGAGTAGGTGCACTGGAAACTGATCAGGTAGAATGCAATCGCAATGGAAGCCAGAACTGATTTGCATCTTAAGCTCAGTAGGATATTGGGCGACCTAATGGTACTTGTTAAGCCTCCTCACCCAAAAGCTAGCAAAAGACGGATTTCTGCAAAATGATCTTCAAGTAGTTAAAAGCCTCCTGAATAGGTAACCGCTCCTTGTTGGGGAGGTGCAATATAGCTATTCAAATCAACGAGACTAACTTAAACACTAATTTCCATCCTGAATTTGTGTGGCTTGTGAAAACTGAATCATTGCACACAATCCAATTGTAAGCTGATGTAGGCACATGCGTCAGTAATGGCCACTTTTGCACCCATTTTATCCCCCCTATACATTTATCCCCAAAGGCTTAATGCATATAGATGCTCAGTTCGGTCCCTTGTAGTGGCTACCTATAGGCTGTCACATTTTCATCCGCGGATCTCTAACAACTGGGAATTCGGCCCTCACGATTCCGAACATCTTCCCTAAGGCCGGAAGAGTTTCCAGAAAGCATACCTTGAAGTCATTGTAAATTGAAAGCTATCAAGATCTACAACCAGGCCAAAATGCTTTTCATGACGCATGAGGTTTTGTGCAATTGTAACGGGAAACAAAAGAAATAGGACTTTTTTATATATACCCACAAACTGATGGACGCGTAAATGGAATAAACTTTGAAGGCGAGCAGTGTTCATAAGAGGGATACCCTATGAAAAATGAGTTCCTTCAACTTACAAGTACGGGTGAAACACTGTCATCTAAATGTCCAATAAGGCCTGACCGTAGTACTAGGCAATAAAATAAAACTGACCCATACTATTATACGTGCCTAAATCAGCCTTTTAGTGGATACTCAGTGGAAGGAACCAACAATTTCGGCCAATTATTCTTTGAGGCAGACGAACTGAGCTTGAGGTATCCCAAAACAGTCTAAGATTTCATATCGAAAAGAATTTTTTGTTTCCCATGGGACGCCTATGTATGTTGCAGTCCAACCGATGGCCAACCCTGAAGCTATGGGCATGCTATCGGGAAGGCTTGTGGTTCGAACAGGAGGTTTCCCTCTTTCTAGTATAATGGGGATGGCTAGCTGTCCGCCGTCGCTTCCTGATTGCCTGCGCAGCCCACCGGAAGCCATCGGTCGTGCGGTTGGCGGGCACCCTTTCGTTGAGCACGAGTGTGAGTCCGCACTCGCTGCCAAGTCAGCATACTGTCTAGTCCAGCTCAGGATGGCCTGTCTGCGTCACCACATTCCGAATAAGAACCGACATGCAATGCATCTTGGATCGTCTGACTCAGTTCCGCTGGTGAACGCCGTACCCGAGCGATGGGAGGGCTGAGTTCCTGGCGCACACCAACATGCCTGAGCACCATCAATAGCTTTCCATGCGATGGTGCGCGGGCTATATGCAGGTGCGTACGAGAGCAGAGAAGTCAGGAGACATGACATGCAGTTTGGATGACCGGAAAGCTGCGCTAACAGCTCGGTTTCCCGTAGAGACGCCAAAGTGCGTCTTTCCGAGTGCCAGCCTTGCCAGTATTCAGACAATCCGTCCAATCGTCTCAAACATAGGGCAGCTCACAGTGATGCAGGGGCATAGCCGCATGCAACGCATATGATTCAGATGAGTCATGCCCTGATCAAACGCCAAGCTGCAGCATCAGGCAACCAATCTAATGGTGACGTATACCATGGCATTTTCAGAGTCTGAGCTCAGGTCGCTTGTTTCGGGAAAATAAAAACTGGGAACCTGATAGGAAAAAGCACTGAAAATTGAAGTGTTCGGTCCTGATGCCAGAAAATAATGGATGGATGAGCTAGGATCTTTAAGAATCCTCATTTTTTGGCCCATCCAAAAAAGCACGGAGCTTTGTTGAGGTTCCCGATACGTAACTTAGAGTCACGCGTAGGTTTGACAATCCCGAATACCAAAAGGATTGGGTTCGAAAGTCTACGGTAGTATTTACAAAAGGGCAAGCAAAATTACACAACATACCTCAAGTGTCCGTGATCGTGGCGTCAATAAGTGCTCAAGTCTGTCACTGCCCAGCGCAGCTCAGCATCAAGGTCCGCAAACCAGACAGCGGCGAGTTGAAGGTTGGCCCGGTGGGTTGTGGTCGTCCCTTCCGAGGCCGGTCTGATTGGCGGTGCGATCACACGGAAATCACGACAGTACATGTCAGACCAGGCCCAGCAGACGAAGCACGAACACATTATGGTTAAGTAGGTCAGCAGCACGCACAGACAAGGTGGGAACGGCCGTTGCGGCAAAATGAATGGCGCGTATCGAGAAGCAAGACTGGTGGAGATCAATAGGTCCACGGGGAAAGTAAGCAAATGGATAGGGGGTTATCATGGTGTCAAGTTACATTCAACAAGCTTCTTAGGTCGATGAATTTATAGGATTGCTTTAGGGTTAAAATTTTCTTTTCAACCTTAAAGTAGAGTCTGGAACTATATTCCATTTACTCAGCAGATAGTGATCCTTTAATTCCACGTTTTTGTCTTCAATGTACGGTATAATGCTAAAAAAATCAAGTGAACCAAACCAAAGTTGGTCAAATTCAAGGGTTCAAAACGTCAGGAAATGTCAAGAAATACGACTACTCTGCAGCAATATTCAATACAACCTTAATTCAATCCAACGAAAACTATTCAGTGAATTGATGGCTACGCCGTCTTGATGTTAAACGAACCTTGAACTTCTCTTCCTTTCTTCAAACTTCTATTGAGCAAAATGGATTCCTCCATATAATTTCCACTGCAGAGCTTAATAGGGGATCATATGCTCCTAGTAAATTCAAAATACGATTCACCAATGTTGCGGCCGACTCCCTATTCCAGTAACAGCATAAGTCGGCCTAGTTACCAGGTTCAAATATCCACCATACACTCACCCAGCTCGGCGAACAGATCAGTTGTCACCTGATCCACAGCCAGTAAACTCGTCTGGACCATATTTAGACACAGTGAGACATATTTTCAGCCACAGACCGTGTTCGCAGTCCGTCACACCACCCCCAATCCAAAGTAAATACAATAAGTTTTGCTGATAGACACACAGTGGCTCTTCATAAACTGAGCGAAGGAAGAGCCGCTGAACTTTCAGACAACTTGTTGTGCACATACTGTTTTGCACCAAACACAGCCACACCAGACGGGGCTTCAGCAACTGGAACTTTTCTTGGGTGGCACATGAGAACAGCATTCAAAGCCACTTTTGCTGTCAACGCAACACCAAGATAGAGGCTATTTAATCAACGTCATAGAGTCAAGACTCCAAAATTCTATCCAGGCAACACAGTAGGTGTGCTAAAATTTCATGGTCGTTGACACTTATCAGTGCCAAGACCCATCGCTCAACGCCGAGGTTACGTGCGAGGTGAATTCAGTATCTGCTACAGGAAAGGAACTCACGATGTTAACCAGCCCGGTAACAAGACTTCAGTATCTGCTATAGAACGGAAAATGCCAGTAATCCAGCCCTGAATATTCTGTTTGCTACGTTTGAACTTCCAGATAGCACGAATATGAGTAGCATGGAGGAAAACACAATGCGAGAAAGTCATCATTGAGAAGTTAGCTGCGAACTCGACCTCTAGTACAATGCGGATCCCTCCAAAAGGTTATACGAATAGCGCTCTAACTTACAATGGGATGATGTTGGATAGTAGACAGACACCCAGTGCTAACCCATGCCAGATGTGTAATTCAGCAAACTAATCAGCCGCCTGTGCAGGTGTTTACCGATTAGTAGGTTATTGATTAACTTGCATTTGGCTTTTCACCTCTTATATACACAATGACTTGGCAGCTTATCAAATCATGTTACCCATATCCAAGCAAGGTGGTTTAACATGAATATTGTGAGCTTGTGAGACATTCACGGTGAGTATGTGTTTTAACAAACGCATTATTACTCCGCAGACTGCTAAAACCTTGTTAAAACCTTAACTGCTTGAAGCATCCGTTAGTCGTGTTGTAGATTCACAAGTCACAAGTATTCTGCAGTGAGTGGAAGTTCTGTGACAGCGTCCAACTTTGTAAAGGTACAGGTCCTAATGTTCGCTTCACCTGGGTAAGTCAACCATGTCACGAATATCAAAGGGTTGAGCCGCGTTCTTGTTAGCTGACTGAACAAGAAACGCCCAAACTTCCGATTAATTATGTCAGAATATGTGTCAATGTATTCTGTTCATTGCCGTGAAATGTTCAACCAGCTGTACTGAACGTTATTCCAGAAACAGTGGCGCCCAACTTTGTTACCTTGCCCTCCGGCCTGAGTTAGCACGAATTAAACTCCGAGATCTCTAGCAATCCTTCGTGCATCCAAAAAGTCGGTTCATTTTCCTGCTCGCTGAATAGTCACTGAATGTCGAGAGACTTCTAGAAACCTCACTGGCTTTACCTTTTGCAATAATTTTTTACCAGTCAGCCAAACAAATGAATATTAGTTTCAACAACCCAGGAAAACTGTTCTTAACTTGCCGCTGTACAACCCACAAATGATCTTGTCCCAGAGAATGAAGTTCCGTACGTCCTCGACTACGTCGCAAAACAAATATACCTTGATAACTTACACATCGACCCAAAGGAACCCAGAGACGGCCACACATTTGGTCGCAGATCACAAACAAGTCTTTATTCGAACTCATAGTTTAGCATTCCAACAAATGACTTCCCTGCCATGGATTTTGAATGGCCCTCGGGGCTATCCGAGGAACACAGTGTTCATCACCTGAAGCAATGTGCTGAAGAAGTGCACAGCCTACACATCCAGTGAACCAGCTTTGTTGAGCTAAATACCTCTACTCCTCACGCGAACCAACAGATTACAGGTGCCATGAGGTGAATGCACTTTTCATCAACTCAGCGCATACAACGCTTTTACACACACGTAACTATGATCAAACGGTGTGAATAACATGGATAATAATGAAAAAAACATTTTCGACAAATACACTTATTTGCAAATCAATTTGGTTTTCACGGGAGACTCAAGTGAATCTCTCGGTTATGATGTTCTTAAGCAACTGAATGTGCTGCACACATCATTCAGTGTGTTCTCAATGGCCAGTGCTTCCCGTGTGAAAATGAATATTATACCTCAACTACGGCACTTCCATGGGGGCAATTGTTATATCATTCGAAAGAAAGCAACAGTTATAATAGCACCAAGCTTCCAAGGAAATGCATCATCTAAGGAACAGCACTTTAACTGAACTGCCTCAACTTCATGAAACTCACTGTTGGTAGAAACGAGAATATAAAATGTATGGTGGTGGGTACAAAAGTGAGAGCATAAGACAGAGTTTTATACCAAAGCTGAAAGGGGGTACTGGAATAAGGTACTAGAATGGAACAGATATCGCACCAATCTGTACCATCCTTTAATAACCTTAAAGGCCTTCCCGCTCCCATGAATTTGAAAGTCACCCAGCATGAAGGATTTCTGTGAGTGTTTATACCACTGCGAAAATTGGTTCATGCTGCGCTTCCACACATATGTGGTATGAGGAATACACGACAGAAAAACCAACTTACATTGTGATTCTACAATGGGTGACAACAGTAAGACAAGTAGGATGCCCAACGAGCGTTGACCCATTAAGGCTGACGGTTAGCAATGCACCCTTACACGATATTCTCTGCTTACATCAGCTTAGCATGCGAATAAATAGCTTGGTAGCCCAGCTAAATAGAGTAGGTCGAAAAAAAACATTGCCACGAAATCATTGTTGATTTTGATCACGAAAGCGATTCAGCGGCGCCACACAATGAAATTCCTACCCCGGAGCTTTCGCGCAACTCACTTCTCGTCACTAAGGGCGCCAAGTTGTTTTGTTCTACAGTACTTTTTCACTTGTGCACAAATTCAGGGTGGTAGGTGTTTTCTGTCCCAGAATACAGGGACTTTACTTGTTTTACAAATCTTTTGAACAAATTTATTCCGGTTATATTGTTACGGTTAACTGCTTAAACTTGGCACTGGCTACGAGCTCCGGCGGTGTGCTGCGGTAGCCATTTTCATCCACGAAGAACAATGAGAATCATGCCTCCGTTAGACAAACATCCTGGAACATATGGAACAACTCAGGTATGAAAAGACAAATATGCACTGATAAGTGTATACCTATCCGGTCCTGTATTCACGTATAAAGTGCACCCTTAAAAGTGGGCATCTCTTGGATATCGAAAAGCGTTCGCTCCGAGCGAGTGTTTTAGCTCAAAAAGTAACAAGATGAACGGTACTTCAACATTCAGGGAGAACATCAATCAGGCTGCTTTCTTCTCAGCGAAGGCGTGGGAGTTGCGTGGCTTTCGAGCTTTTATCCAACTTCCTCACTATGCACTGAGAAGAAAAACTGGGGTTTGAAGATTCCATGTTCTCGTTCCACAAATTATGGTGCAACAGGTATGGGTAGGCTAATCGAAAGAAGGATACAAGAATAAGTCATCCCTTTTAATATAACTATTAGAGTTCCTCAAACAACTATCGAAAATCATGTCGACTGTCTGTAATTCTTGATATCCTTCACACTGTGCATCCTCCTACGGGTAAACTTTGAAACACCAGAGATTGCTGGTCTTCCAGTTTGCTGGTGGAATTGAAGCACTCATGTTGATAATAACGGTGAGGTTGGTGAGAGCGATGACACGAGATTATGATGATAATATGCTTCATTCTCTTGACGTATTTTCACCTTTCAGCATCCTCCAGGCTTGGCAGCAACTGACACCCAAGTCCCGAGAGCACATACTAGAAGCAACCGCTTCTCACAGTTCCGTCAACCTAATTTCATACGCCAACGTTGGGGATTTTCCTTTTGCAGCGATGATTTGTCGACTTCCTGATGGAATAAACAACTGAAGCAAGCGTGTGACCGACTCCGATCGTTAAGCTTGATAAACCAATCGAACATCCCTCCTCACTAAATCGGTAATGAAGAAAGTGACACAATATCACCTACTTACTGAAACCAGCTACTCGTATTTTGTCACTGTCGGATAAGTGACACTTTAAACAACTGGATCCGATGACTGCTCGCTCCTACATGTCTGTTCGCATAATGCTCCCGAATGTGTACGTTGCTTGGCCTAAAGACGCCGACAAGCGTTCCGGTGGCAACAATATTGCCAACGTGTTGTGCCAAGATTTTGCGGTGTTGATAAGCTCATTGTGCCTAAGTGATAACGAACACAGAGACGACGATGCCACAACGGGTGGACTAGCAAAGCCGGGCTCATCTCGGCCCAGCAATTTTCACACCTGATTGTCCATGAGCTTTGTGATCACGCTCTAAGCATCTGCGCTTTCCAGGCTTTTTCTGTTGTCACGATAAAGGAAGATAACCGCGGGAACTTAACGTTTGGTCCCAAGAGAACATGAGCTTTAAACTTTGTCCATGTTTTAGTATTTCAGAATAACACACAACGAATCGTGTGTGCGACGACGGAGCGCGTTTTATACAAATCAAAGAAGAACTAGACAGTCCCGGAGGAGCGGAAGCAAAAACCATCGTCATAAATA
>SJOL01008805.1:436889-482337 GCA_004794785.1 Opisthorchis felineus
TTCAAGTAGGACATAAGTTTGAGGGAAACTCGGGGACTGCGCCTACCTGATGAGCCCCAAGAAGGGCGAAACCGGTCGTGGGCTGTCGAAGAGTTTGCAGCAACCTTGTGAGTAGTTTCCTTCATGAAAAACTTTTTGTTCATGAAAATGAATGCTCCTTATACGACAGTGCATGTTGCGGTCTGTTTTTTGCTCACTGAGAATATTCAATAGTGAACAATTTTTGATAGGGAATAATCATTTTTCCCAGGGGGTCAATTCACAGTGGGTTCTTACTCTGGCAATAGGAGCGGAACCTGACGCGATATATACTGTTCATACTCACATCACTCTCGTTTGAACAGTCGTCCTCCTGTTCTGGCGTAATTATTCTGGTGAGTCCCTCCTCCTCCCCCCCCTTTGATATGGACTCACCAGATTAATTACGCCAGGACAGGAGGACGACTGTTCAAACGAGAGTGATGTGTGTATGAACAATATGCATCTCTCTCATCTTTCTAGGTGTTCCCCTCCGCTCGTCGTTTCAACTCCACTCTCTCTCTGCCCATCATCTCTGGCCCCGGCCTGCATTCCTCAAGTTGTTCCCTTTGGTTTGTGATTTTCTGTCAACCTCATATTGTCTTACCTCACCCTGGACAAGTTATGGCCCAGGTCTCCAGAAATATCCTATTTCTATTCAGTTCCCAAAAATCCATTCCCCCTCTCAAGTATCTAACATATAAACCTCAGATTCATCCCTCCGTGAAATACCGTTGTCATGTCTGGACTGTTGCCTCTTCTACCTACCTTTCATTCCAGAACCAAGTTTAATAGAAGGCTGTGCGCCCCACAGCTTCCTCCACTCTGAACAGTGTCTTTCAACTTCCTTCCCACAGTCCAAACTTAAGCCCCCTTTTTATTTAATCGCTGCCACTACAGCAAAGGTTCTGTAATCCCGTATGTTCCACTTCTCAAGACAGGTGTCCATGCGCATTTGCTTCTAGTGCCTTTCACTTCTAATCCTCGGCGAGCTCTGAAGGCGGACCAGAGGACGTACAACAGTCATGTTTGGGTCCGTTCCAGATTGTCTCAGGCTCGCTTTATCCGGCAAAGGCTGGTATTTCGTACAATCGAATGCAGAAACAAACGATAAATAAATTATCATCGTGGGATTTTCGTCCTTCTTCTCTGTTGGGTACACACAGCTGAAACTTTTTTCGGTTCACGTTGATATTAGGCCTCCCCTCTCCCTTATTTTTTGAGCTGAATTCTGTCTACTGATGTTCTTTCGTAGTTGTATTATGCTCATTTTACCTGAGGTAGCTGACATTTTCAGGCCATACCTGTTACAAAATAGCGACTCCTAAGAAGGATGGATGTCAAATCCACCAGTGCTATCTGTAGCGCGTTTGGATGCAAAACCATCAGTGACCGATAAATTTACATATATAAAGTTCCCACAATCGTTTCGTGAAAGGTGAGGAACACATTCGCATGAGTTATAATTATCCGATTGGTGTGTTTTCTACTCCCTGTTCCCTGTTCGGCATTCTGTGCTCTTTGTTCTACGACGTCGAGTTGCTCCGGTAGAAAACAGTTCTTGTAGCTGGGCGAACATCGACAGAATACAGTTTGCTTATTACTACTCACAACAATGTTTAGTAGTTAGGGTGCAGCCGACAAAAATTAATGGGGATCACCGTCTCAATGTGACCCGCTTCCCTGGTACTTCCGGAAAATGAATAGACTAAGCCGTAAAATTTCACAGGGCATTTCCCTAAAAGTTACTCCAATCACGGCGGCCATGAATCGCGCGAAATTGGCGTTTGTGATCAAGTAGAACAGGTCCAGAGAGCAATGCCGTCAAGCTAGGTTGGTAAAATTTGTCACTGTTGAACTTGATTCTGAGCCGGCAATGCAAACAACCATATTTTAGGTAATTACGAGAACCTCCGCTCATCTCAACCCACTGATTCAGACTGTCAAGTATAATGTGGATCTCAGGCAGAACTGATCCGACCTCAATCACTCTTCAGAGGAAGGAACTCATTAGCTCCAAAGCACCTGGTGTATACAAAAGCCGTGCTAACTACAGCGAACTTAAAAATCCGGCTTCAGATAAGAACCGCATGTGTCAAAATGAGCAGAAAATTGTAACTAACGTTTGCGGGTAGCCTGGATACTAAACTGAATCATTCAGTGTAGTGAATATTTCGGCACCCCTTGTTGACACGTCATTCGGTCGATGGCCAAGATCTTTGTTGTGATTCCAAAAGGGATTTCTCGATAATTTGTTCAGTATGTGTATAAAAGGGACTGGTGAATCAACCACATATACATGCCTATTGCGCTTTGTTATGGAAATAAAGTTGGCTGTATTAGCTCCCTTGATCTATCAGCCTATCGGTCTACTGGCCATAAGCATAGCAAAGCACGCTTAAATTGGGTCATATTCTGAAGGCAGTATCGATTATTTTATACTCGTCCTGTAATTGTACTCCAACTGTATATCTAAAAGCTTTCACCGGGACTGCGTGCTACTTGTCAGCGATATTCTGATAGAGGAGCCTGAAGGTTTCCGGGAGGAACACATATACTGGCGTGTTGTCCCCCGGGAAGGCAAAATATCAGACCTTTAACGAGTGGCAGCAGAGGGTATGTACTTAATAGTCCGGCATTCACTTATCTATTAGAATCGAAAGCTAAATTAACCTCCCATAACATCCTGGAATGACCGCACGAGCTATTTTGTTACTAAGGCTTAGAAAGCACCAGTTAAATTCTAATGAAAGATCAACGTTTGAAATGAACACAGTTCAGCAACTTTTGTTTGGAATAAAAGGTGTCAAGACCTGCGGGTATTCAGTTATTTAGGTAAGTACCATTGTTTTTTTGGGGGAATACAACACAAGTTGTACAATTATAAAGATATGTTGATCCAAAGTATGTGCTGTTCAGGACAACAATGACACTCCGTCCGATGATCATGTAAATAACAGTTGCTGACCAAACATTCTCAGACCCCTTCGAATTACAGTGGGACTTGACAGAGCAGTAAGATTTTAAAAATTCTATTTATGCAAGGCAGAGCAGCTTAACAGTTGCCCTTTTGCTTTGACTGTCCTCTTTTCCTCAAGGTGTAATGCCAAATACGGTCTATGCCCCTACATTGCGACTGTTGTGATATACACGAGATCACTTCCCGTACGAACGTAATACAAGTGAACGTCTTATTAGTTCGTGCACTCAATGGCATCCGATATGCTGTTAGAATCATGCTATTTTTCTGACATTTCCGGGTAATGGTTTGGACCTGAAGTCGGCTAAACCATTTTATTACGAATGACACACCCAGGAAGCACGAAATATCTTTAAAAACACTGAACATTTGTGAACTTAAACAATTGATTGCAAATTAATATGGTGTTAACAGGAGACTCAACTGAAACTCACTTTTGTGGCGTTCTTTAACTGGATGAGTTGCACAGAGGCCGCCATATGTTGCACCTGGAACGATATCCAGGATATCAGGATATTCTCCTGGATATGATATTACTTACGGGATCTCCATGCAGCACATTCAGTTGAGCTTTGCAAAACACCACCTTAATTTGAAAGTGAGTGTTTAGTTCCATATGCGCACAATTTTGAGTTTAATTAAGAGATGCGATTGATGGAAAGCAGGAAACTAGCCCTACCTGATGAGCTTCCAGGCAGCTTAACAGGCAGTCGAACAGTTTCCGTAAACCTTATGAGTAGTTTTATATGATGTACGAATGGGTTGTCTGCCTGCTCTTTAGGATTATCACCTCATCTGCGAAAGCCACACTTCAGTCTACCACAAACTTGGCATCTAGAGTCCGGCTGTTCTCTTCCTGCTTCACGCCAGCAGTACATTAGTTCATCAGAGCTACCCATACCAGAGACCAAATCACTCTGATGAAAACTGTAGGTGTACCCCGCGACTCAATTCAGTTTCTTCTGGTTATGACTGTAACTCAACGAATGACCTTTTCTCCGATGCCGGACTTACCTTAATAATTGTTGTGTGCTTCGAACACGAGCATTCAGTTCGATAAACCCCTCTAGTTTATAGGCTCTTATCAGTTAAATTGAAACACGACATAGAAGTCTTCTTTCTGCCTTATTGGAATTTTTCTTCCAATTCCACATGTTTCTCTCCCTCTCTCTTTGTATATATATATATATATATATATATATATATATATATATGCGTGTGTGTGTTTTGAATCGAAACCTATGGTAATTCTTTGTTGATCATTGTGTTTCCTCTGCAGTTTTGTAGATAATTGGATTTTGTTGTGTACCTGTATTCAATCTTGCGCAGGCGCTTATTCGCGAGCCATGTTTTGGCTTCGCCCAATAAGGGATACCCTTTGTGCAAAGTTCAGAGGCTTTGCCCAAGCTTAAAACTGACTGATAACGTAGAACTGAACGTCATTTAACCCATTAACTATATGCCTTGGAGCTGCTCTTCAATTGACAGTAAAAATAATCCATGACTCATCTGCGAAATACTTGTTTACACCATCTACCGTGATCTTAACAATTTCGAATTTTTCTGTCACAGTGTTCACAATAAACAGATTTAAGTGAGTCCAAGTTCTACATGATAATGGGTTCAAACGTCAACATACAAATTTCCTTTCCTTGAGTTGTAGGGTTTCCGATAAATCCAAGAAAAATATTGTTCCTGGTAGCAGTTCGTATACCATATCCTTACCTCCACGTAAACCGATCCAATAGGATCTTACCACATCTACACAACCAACTTATCTGGCTGGCATCGCACTGTCAAGGAGTAAGGTGCTCATTAAGTGAGCAGAATCTACCTTAGCTGGAGTCAGTCATGTGATGACAGGATTTGGCACTGTCAGGAATGCATATTCGATTGTCAAACTAGGAGTTATGTTACAAGCTTATTGTGTACCTTACATCAATAAAAACGAGAACATTTTACTCTAAACCTAACTGCACCAGCTGGCTAACATATGTGCAGTTCACTGGCACTAATCCTGTCTAAGGCTGAGTTAATCGCAATATTGATCAGCCGCTCATTGACGAATGGTTTATTCTTCAGCTACTAGACTGGAGGTTGCAAGTTATTATCTCCCTGGAGACCCGTGAGATGCGCATTTCTGATGATTCGCAATAGGGATGAAACAGCTGTACAGTGTTTCTCTGATTTTCATCATAGATTGGCATCACTTGCGGGACAAAATCTCCATTGGACATTGGTAAATGGAGTGCAACCCCACCCTATGCGAAAGTCGTAACCTGATCTGAAAACACCTCAGGCCAGGCTGGGATCCGTGCATCGGGAACTGGGTGGAAAGTAGCTACAACCGTTAAACGGGAACATGATTAGTGAATGAACTGTTTATATTCCGCTGCATGCAGCTGTGTGTGTTGTAATTTGTGGACACACTCAACGTTTTTGGGATGTGAACATCAACTCCTGAATGCATTAAGCTCTACCAAAGCTGTAGGATTCGGCTGGTTGTACACTATTTATGCTTTGATCCTGTATTCTGAAATGCCAAAACATAACAGCAGCCTGGAATACCCCTTTGGTTCACGACTTCTTTTGGAAACCTGAGAGATCTGACCTTTTCCGCTTGCCTATCTGCAAATGATATTATTACGTTCGAAATTCTTGTTAAAAATCATTCTGCTATAGGGGCCCCCAACACCTTTGAATCACATGAATTTATGAACTGGTGAAACCCTCCTGACAGCCGTTCTTGTCATACTATGAATACGACAATACGCTTCACCGATGGTAGGGTGATTTCGACGCTACCTTTGATGCTCAACTGAGTGCATCAAATCTGAAGGGATTTAGACAGTGAACCACCTATAAACTAGGGATATCAGTTCAGTTATGAGTAAACGAGTGAAGGAACTCAAGTTAATCTCTATGCCGCATCAAATTAGTTCACATCTGGCTTTCTGGTAGTCACCCTTCGTTCATGCCGGGCTGACGGTTACAGGCTATCATGACGGTATTTCAAGCGGCGAGGGAAACGTAAACCTCTTTGATCGGTTCATACTGCGGCAAACAACTTTGGGGGCGTTCGCTTTGTGGCAAACTATAGTCACATGGATTGACGCAATATGCACTACGTCAGTGCCAAAGGAACAATTCATACTTTTGTTTGTTGTGTCGGATTTGTAAATCCGTGGACCTGCAGATACCCACAGAGGCCGCTTCACTCAGCCATGCATACACTTTGGTGCACAGCACAACGGACGCGGTACTGCGGCCAGCGGCATTGGTGTTCCTCCTTTATGATTGTTTTCACTTATATCCAACCAGTAAAAGTATGACTAATCTGTCCAGGAGTTAAGCTACGTAACACCAAGTGAATCTCACTGAGTTGTTTGTTCCGATTCCAGCCAGTTATAAAAGCAAACAAGTTCTATGATAAAAGATCGATACGCCATTGTATATGGCTATCTGCATTTACTCCATACACAATTGCTGTTCTACTTTCGCCAAAATCCTAACTTGATAAATAGCATGTCTTTCGACGTAGGAACGCTGCATCCTACCTGAGCAGATGCATTTAATAGAACCCGACTGTTTTCAGTGAGCTATACACCGTCAGCATAACTCCAGCTAACTTAGTACACCGAAATATTCCTCATCGATCAATCTGATCAGACTGGATGTAGCTACTGAAGGCAGCGGTCTGAACTGATTGTGAAAACAAATGAAGAGTTTAAACCAATCGCATCCGTATTTTCGCTGTACTCTATAAACTATTTGATAAACCCCGGACTCGAACCTAGTCAACTGAACACAAAATAAAACTTCTTCGTGTGTACCCATTAGAATTGAGAGAAAAGACATACCTTTCGGTAGTGCTAATATCACTGTAAATTGGCCATCAAAACCAATATTCCGGCTCGCAATTGGAAAAAATGTTGACAAAGGAAACATGCTTTACTCAGTCATATTTCATGTGGACATGATGATCTAACCGAGCTTATCACACTTGAATATGAATCGAAAAATTTTAAGAGCCTCTTGCTTTTACTTACCTGGAACCTCCAAATTCGTCTTGAGGCATTGGACACAGACCCAGTCATGCCGGAAAAGGAGGTACTAAACTATACGACGGCTCCTGAAGACAGCCCAGCTGACTGTTCGAATGAACCGACCAGTGGTTGAACGAGCAATATGCACACAGAGATACCCGGGTTCTCCTCCGACCAACAAGTTCCACAGGTTGAAGTTTTGAAGAAGTAGCAACTCGTGCCCATCTTATTGCTGCATTTTTTCGAGCATTCCTTCCGTTTCTGTGTTACTAGGTTTCTTAAATATCCACCACATGTGCAAGTACCAACAAGCTGCCTGACAAAATTTATGGTGAACTGCTTATGGGTAATGTCATCGCCGGTCGCTTCTCGTAATTTATTCAAACCGTGAGCGCAGCTGCATCCAGCACCTTCTGTCACAATGCCAATGCCCATGGGCCGTTGCACAACTAGAGGAACGGGTCCTTAGCACAATTTGCACAATAACGATACGATATTTGTCCCTATTACAGAAGCTAACTGCTGATGGCTTCTCTGAAATAATATTGGTTTATCAGGGAGACTTCAGAGGAGGCTTCTCTTGGGCTTACTGTGAGAATTCCCCAGCAATCTGTGCACACTATTTCCACAGTGGTTCTCTTCTGTCGGAAATTTCGAGCCATTGATCTATAGAAACGTTATATGCCTTATCCAGAAGCCCAGTCCCAACCGTCGTACAACGGGTTCTGTCAGAGAAAGACAGTTTTGTTGTTTTTTCATCGGTACCGAGAGAAGACAGCATGATTTACACGTAGGTGATTGGCGTGCCTACTAGCGTGCTGAACCTAATACCAACTTTACCAGTTTATTTGGCATAAAACTGCTGAATCCACAGCATGACATCAATGGCACGAGTTTCTCACTTGTCAAACCCAAGTTAGGTTAATAAACAGTTCGACGGGTGGTTGTAGAAAGTTCAAATACAGCACGACTATGAGCGAACGGATCCCGCGATTTGCAAATGAAATGTGTATTTGTATCGTGCATGAAATGTCACCCTCTTGGCATCACTTCGTGAACTACTTGTGCATCCACAACAAATGAACAGAGAGATGCATTCCCACGCAATTCACCGAATGCCACGAATTCACCCACAGGTAATCGCTAGGTGTCGCCAGCACTATAATGCGACATTGCGTAAAGTTTTATCGATAAGGGGCTTGAATGCGTCTAAAAGACTGCCTATTTTGCAACACGCTCTTTTGCATACTGAGAATAATTCGAAAATCGGTCGCCCCGGCCAGCTGATTCTTATCCGGTATGTACGATTTCCTCTATAACCCTAGACTGTTGAAGGAGCCTTTTGGTTGAATATGCATCAAACGATCAAACCAAAGAGGTTCGTAAGCTGTGGTACTTTTGTTGAAATTTGTCTGAAGTGAACTTAATTCACCATTTTCCAGAGTGCATTTCAATTTGCAGTTCGTTTATCTAGTGTCATGACTCAACAGCCTCAACCCCAGAACTTTTTTGTTGAGGAACTAGTTACTCCTTGATTTTAAACCTTCACGACCTTCGAGAGGGAGATAACCGATTACACGGACGACAGTTATACTGTCGGTGCGCGTGCAGTGGGCAAAAATTAGCCTCATGGATGGTTGTACTATAAATGTTGCAGGCGACTTCAAAAAACTAACGCGAGTCGAAAATCTGACGAAGCTAATAGGTCGGGACAGGCAGTATGTGGAGCACCAGCTATCCGTTCCGGTTTTACCTAGGAAGGCATAGAGACCATCTTTCAGTCAACTCTCCACATCTTCATAACCACAAGATGACTAAATTGTCGTACAATGAACTGGGTACCTGCAGCACGTTGCTGAAATACGCCGTCGGTTTATAGTCGATAAGTTCGGAAAAGCCCTCAAGACTTAGGACATGTACAACTACGGCTGCGAGCCTTCAACTGCTTCGTTAATTAAGTCTATGATAGCTGGATTTCCATTTTGTTTACGGTAAATTGAGTTAGTTTGGACGAAGCCTCAAACTGAAAATGCGTGTTAGTGTTAGAAATGGGTGACTACACTACAGCCACATATGATTCGCCAGAAGGTGACAGATTCCCGACATTCCACGAACTTCGATGAGTTGTTGTGGGTAAATCTTTCTAAAACAGTTCACCTATGGTATATATGTACAAATCCTACACCGTCCTTGTCACGAATGGTATCTGTGCCAGGCGTCCGGTCATGTATGCCCTCATGAAAAGCGAGCAGTTTGCTTCTATGCGCAAATATATTAGCATCTTCAGGTTTTCAGTTCGCTGCAATCACCCTAGATGGTATTGGAAAACGACTAAACCGGACGGTGGACAAAGTAGAATTTTCGGGAACCCGAATAGCAACTGGTCCTCTGGGGATGTATCCGACTGCACTCAACGTCCGTGAGCTAGAAGCTGCTCTCAGTGATTAAGGATAGCGGGCCGCAAACCAGGTGATAGTTTAAACACACGATTTGTGGACTTTGTGCCTCACCCCCCGCAGTGTGTCCTGACCTCCGGTGTCCGAAGGATCGCCTATCTTATCAAATCGCTTGATGTGATAATGGACTTTGTTTGCTTTGTGGTGAAGGTCTGCAAGCTTTTCCCCTAGGTGAGTACACATATGACCTAATATTGTTGTTGTCTAACTACCAGCCCCTCCAGAAAAAAGCAGCTGTGGCCTTAGGGTAAAAAAAGGAGTGTTATGATGTCGACTTGCACAGAAGCACAGAAGTTCAGCCCAGCGTGTCCCGGAAGAGTATAGCTTTGCGATAAATATACTCATTTTCATGCCAATCTGGTTCTCACGGGAGACTCACCTGAATCCCAGGTGAATCTTTTGTTTAGGGTAGACCGATTGTAGGCTACCGAAGAGTTTTCCACAACCTTATGAGTAGTTTCCTTAATAAAAGTATTGGTGTGTATTTTCGAAATCGGAGAGGAGCCAGTGAAAGCCGTGAGTTTATGGTGTACTACTAAGTCCAGTGTTGTAGGATGCCCGTTGGATGATGACTACCTCTGAGGCTCTTATTACAGTCAGCCAACTGAATGTTGCCCCAAGCCTGACGTGATCGTCCGGCTAGTGAGTTTTCATGGTCCTGCAGACTACACCGGTTGGCACGTCGTTTCACTAGCGGAAATCGGTCAGACTAACTGTAGCGAATACTTCTGTTTGTAACCGCATCCAACTGCATGTAAGTGTTTTGTGTCATTAATGGCACTGTCTAAAACTTATCCTGTTTGGGTAGCTTTGAGCGCGACACCTCACCAAGACCCCCATAAGCCCGCTGTCCTCTGGCGCTTCCAAGTTTTGATGAAATTGTTGGCGCGGATACTCATATTTGAGAACTTGTAGAGAGGTCGTCTCTACAGTATCTGGTGAAGTAAGCCTGACAGTTACACTTATACATAGTTCTCTGAGGAGTATGACTGCTTACAGCTCCAACGACGTGCACCGCCAGATAAAGGCAATCTGAAACTTCCGTAGCCAAGTAAGGTAAGCAATGGAATCACTTTATTATCAGCAACACCCAGGTACAGACGGTGGTTAAATAAAGCAACACAATATTTCCCTTCCATGAACTTCATGGCGTCAATCTCACGGTGAACACGATATAACTCGAAAACCTCCTAAATATGACGCCCAGAAACCGCCTAACAAAACGTAATTTTCGGTCCTGTTTCAACTTCAATACTGACTTCACTTAGCTGGGCGGGATGAAAAACCAAACTGCATCTCGTAAGTTGAACGCGTAGCTAATTTCCCGTTTTGTAGTCTATCCCAACAACGCTTAATCCACTTCAGTAACTGAATAGTTTCAATGGAGATTTCGTCCTGCAGTTGAGACCAATCTACGTTGAAAATCTGAGAAGCACTGTAGGGCTGTTTCATCAGCAGAGCGCATCTCACAAAACTTCGGGCAGTTTCGAATCCGCAACCCCCCATCTAGTAGTTAAAACCAGTAACCGTTCGGCCACGATCGACTGATCAGCAATGTGATTAATTTGCACGCAGACAGGATGTAGCGCCACTGATCCTTCAATCACGGATTCCACATCACGTAGTCAATAGCTGACTGGGTCTTCAAAAAGAGTTCACTCGTTGTGTGAATTATCTTTCCGTCTCAGCTACTTAAGGTTTGTTGGTAGCGTGAGGAGATTTGGAAATTTTCGCTGTGGATTTTTTCCTGTAAGTGAAGCCAATCCGGGCTGAAAGGCCGAAAAGCACTGAAACAGCTGTACAGTGCTTCCATGCTTTTCAGCATAGATTGGCTTCACCTACAGGACGAAATCTACATTGAAAACTTCCAAATCTCCCCACACGACAAACAAAATTTGAGTATTCTTCACTCATAGCTTGAGATTTATCCTTGTTCTCCACTGGTGTATCATGCTCAATTTTGTGCTTAGATGATTCCTGCAGGAATCCGTTACAACAAATCAGGCTACACTTTTTCTGTGCTGAATGGAACATGTTTTTTAACAGTGACATTGCAAACATATGCAGTGGTATAACGCCTCTAGGGTGATACCAATCAGTCTTCAGGAGAAGTTGTGGCAACGTATGGATCCCAAGAATTCGTCGGAACCCTATGACCAAAAGTGAAAACGACACTACGTCCCTGCACATGTGTACGTGCTTATAGACCTTGGTCAGTGATTCTATCACCATAATTAGTCAGAATAGCACTACCTGCTTCACAAGGATGCACCTGTTTTGACTGGCGCGATATCAGCACCTCTAGACATAGGAGAAAATATTCAACAAATTATGCGTTAAAAAGTTATACGTCTAATGCAAATTATTAGGCACTTTATTTTGAGTATAAGAATATTCACAGCCTATTTTCATTTTCACTTCATTGTTTTTGGGAGTGTGCATTTTCATTACATAATATTTCCTACTTCGAGCTATTTAGTGACTTTGAAAGATCCCTTTCTTAAACAAATCAATTCCACGGCAAAATTTCAGGGAAACCTACCGAGGATAAACTTTTACGCCGAAAAAATGGTAGCCTTACCAACCCCTTGGTTTCCGAGACATTCACCCACCGGACACTGAGCGGACCACGGCTACCCGTTGAATCTTTGTGTTCGCATTTCTATCACTCAGGTGCCTCCGCGCAGAGCCGAGGTTACTTGGGCACAGTGAGTTCCACACTCTCTCACCTACAGGTGATACGTCTGCCAATGTATCCAAGCCACTGACTAGATAGCGAGCTGTGAACACACAAGTGCATCCAGATAGTCGTCGGCGCAAATGGTGTCACCACTATCGATGACTCATCATGGAAGGTCATGTGGGCAGGTAAGAGAACTGTTGTGTTGACCAAACGGTACTGTCACCTGCGGTTTTTCAGCTGGACAGGGCGAAAGTGAGGAGAGGTTGTCAGCATCCGTTTGCAGACAGCCTCTCCTCACGTGGGAGATGGTGGCCCCAGCGGCCTAAAAAGACTGCACTGTATGACCATAAAGCTGCTTCAGGTTACGCACAAGCCATGCAGCCGATCGGGGCGCGTGGGTATTAAAAACTAGGTTGTACAAAATCACGATAAACCAAGTACTTAATTTTAGGCAGGAAAAAGTCACCGAAGCATCACGGACGTGATATCAGTCAAGGGGCTTCTGTATTAGTAACGTTTTTGAATGCAACTTGGGATGATTTCAAGAATATTGGTGGTGACATAATCACTGAGCGAATGATGATGTGACCTCGAATAATGACGAAACGTTTACAAGCTAATTGCCAAGCTCGACGAACAGATCAACGGTCAACTGATCAACCACTAATGAACCCACACAAGCTACAAATATTCCAATACATTTCCGATTTCAAGAATAGTCCAGTGGCGAAGCCCATGTGCTCACAGAGAATGTACCCTACCTGGATAAAATTTTTACCTCCCTCTAGAATCAAGGAAAGTAAGATTCGTACATTTTGTGAAGGGAAGTGAGCGTTTATCAAACTGGTCGTGCAGGTCAATCATGAACCACATTCGTTCTCAGAGCAAGTAAACCGTCGCAAAGTGAAGCGACTTTGATATCATCTTATGTGATGAACTTTCATCAAGAAATACTGTTATCATCCAGCGAAGTATATTATTCATACGTGCAACCTATTCACTTTTAACTTCCTTTCTTCTTCTAAGCCAGTCGGCTTACTACAATCTTCCGCAAAAACCAATATCTCCTACGCGGGGTTCCTAGTCAGTTACGATTGGTTCGACGGACAAACCTCAATAAAGGACATTCATCCTAGAGAGATTTGCCGCTCTGAATGTTGATCGTTGCTCATTTGGGGATGTCATTAGCACAGGCCTGGCTTTGCTGAGCATTCGACATAAAGAGAGTTGGTTTGCTAATTCAATTTTTGATCACTTGTTCGAAGCTGAGTTGCTACGACGGAGATACGTAAAAATCGATCCCGTCGACCAACTCAGTTCACTCTGGAATAAAGCATGCATTTCACTAGTAATTTCAAATGCGCCAGACCGTAAAAGCTGAGAAATTCGATTTTTAGTAAGGCACTGCCAACCACTCTACGGCAAAATTGTGTTCGGCTAAAGTATAGGTATCTAACCAAGTTAAATTCCATTATCCTTTTACAAAGCAAACGGTGTTGCAGATTTTGCAACATTTTGTATAGCTGAGTTATCATGCAGTCGAACCAGAACACAGTATCCTTTGTTGCATTCTGTTTCAAACGAATGCATTGTTTTACACCTGTCCCAGTTCATATTCCCGTTCACATCGAGATAGTCTGTTTGTTCTTTTTGTGTGTTGCAACCAAGTCGGAGCAGTGCGACAACTTATAGGCACAGAGACACTGGGCGTGCATCTCGGAAATCAGACAACAGTGAATCCAGGACAGTGTGCAGAAAATTGGCTAGATAGAGTCTCTTTTAACGGGACTGGTAATTCTTTTATTCTATTCTTATTATGTACAACATGATTCTCCGTTTTGTTGTTTCCGTTTTTTGCCTATACCGCCCTTCTTGTTTTGACCAGCTCTTTGACAGCTCTTTGACAGCTCTTTGACCGTGTCATTGCACGTGTTGTTTGAATCAACACGTGGGTTTCGTTACCTTGTGGCCCCCTTGCCTCGGGTCGGTGTGGACTTTGGGATCCCGTTAGAAACTAGCAGTTCCTAAACCGGTATATAGGAGCCAGCGTAGTCCCACGATTTTAGGTTTATACAGTTCTATTATTCTATTATTGTATTCACAACCACGCATTTGTTGATAAACCTCCATTTTGATGATTTGGCTTTTGGGGTTTTGCGCGTGACTCAACGTGTCCCAAATGATTTCTGGAAACGATCTATACCGACAACACTTGAACCAATTACCTTTGCTGTACCCTTGTTATACTCAGTGTATAAAATGCCTCCTGTTTATGGTAAACTTCCATGTAGACGCCCTCATCCTAGCAGGGCCGAATGAAATAGTGTCATTCATATGATACAGTCGATGTTCGAGGACTCAATACCGGTGAAGTATTATCTCAGACCTAGTTCACAGAACCGAGTCCGAATTCCAAGAAATCGAAGCATCATCCTAGTAACTATGTGGCATGTGTACACTCAGGGCACCACTGCGTTGAAGTAACTAGAGCCTGATAGGTGATAGTAAATTCCAGGCATCATGGGGCCATAAACCACTCTTCGATTGTGGTCATCAGTAGCGATTCGGTTGATGAACTAAAAAGAGCAAGGTGTCGTTATAATAGCAACCGAATATGGAGCTGAATCCTACTGTGTGAGCAAGAAGAGTAAGTGCAGAAGTGCAGGAGAAATTTGTAACCGCTGAAGGAGAATACAGGGAAATGTTAATTTATCTGTCGAACTGAGGGTGATTCTGTCACGGACGCCTCTGCAGATATAATACTTGCGTCATCTGATACCAAACCAAAAACATTAGGGATGCCGATACACGCAAGGCCGACGAGTGGTAAAGCAAAATGAAGTGAAGGCATCTGCAAACGACTGCTTTAAAGATCGACAATCAGCATGCGAGCATCAAACGAGAATGGATAATTCAGTTATCTGCCCTAATTGTTCAGATGAGGTTGTATTTGGAACTGTCTGCACAGTGGTCTGCACAGTCGTTACAGTTTTTCAGGCCTGATATGGACGTGATGGACAACTTCAGTTAGTAGCAGCCAGTTAAAATACCTCGCGAGAACGTGTACACTGACCTGGAAAAGTATTCTAGGAGCGAGTTTACCCGGGTCTGGAGATGTATAATGCGAGTTATGGTATGAGCAACTTTTCTCGTATCATTTGTTCAATCGGTTAAATGGCAGAATTGTGTGGCTTGGAGCTGAGAGCACATGTACCCGGTACTACTCGCCGGTGATAAGGCGCAATCTCTCTTGTGTAGTTAATGCTGTAATCTATCAAGAACAGCAGACAAACTATTAGACCTGCTTTTATACGTGATTTAACACCATGAAGTCTCTGCATCTAATGGCTACGAGACTTGAGTGAAGATCTTGCTTAACTAGACCTGAAGTACGGTTCGATGAAGCTGAAAATGATTACACTGATTTATACCTCATGGCACAACAGAGCCTTTACAGCTGTTTGGAAAGTGTCTGCTCGTCAGCGCCTCAGAATTTGATTTAGGGAGTCACATGACCTCTGATGGAAATGCGTCAGACGTCTCCTTTGCAGATTGTAAAACCATTGCGATGGGCAACCACTGGCGTTGCCAGTTGGAAGACTTTGTTCGTTTTCGCTTCAACATCAGCCTCGTTCGTGAGTCGCAGCTCCTGATCTTTGAAGAAATCCGACGTTGCAGCCACCCCCACCCCTAACCACTTTCCCTTGCGAATTAACGGATTTGTGTAATTTGTGATTAACGGAAGGCTAGTGTAGTGCTGATTTGGCGCCATACATCGGTTGGTGGTTGCTTGTCATACCAGTCCATGTGCCACTTACTGGTTCAGTGAATGGAGTATCGAATGCTGATCAAAAGGGCTATATGCAACTTGTCTGTAAGGCTGAGGTAGATTTCGATCCCAACTCTCGTTTGTCCAAGGCCTACACAGGATGCTGTCTCCGGGCTGAGGTACGTATCAAGAAAAGTCGTTTCGTCCGCATATAAGTTTCTTTTCAATCAACTTCCAGGCAGTCACAAATAAGAGGTAAAAATGTGCTACTGTGTCTGACCTAGCCTTCCAGAAATGTTTCCTTTTTCTGACACAAAAACAAAACTCCAGTTCAAAACGCAATGCTTCGTAGAGTTTGCTAAAATTCACAGAATATTACAGTATGTAGGGCCAGTTGTGAAGGATACAGTATTGAGAAGTTGATCTTAAAACTCTACCGGGAGCAGGTGCCAAAGAAGTGACCATATTTAGTGTGATTTCGTTTACTGTGAATTTTCGTTACTAATCGCGGTTACATTGAAACTACGACATCGTTCATACATGAATGTATTTAGAGAAGAATAAAAATCCCAATAGGTTTGTTTTGGAGGACGGCGTACCTGCATAATAAAATTCACAAATGATTCAAAAAGAAACATGAGGACGGAACAAAACAGCGTAAATTTGCACGGTATTCCGGATTTGTTTCCTTGTGTCTCCCCAGGCGCCTACTACTGATTGAAACAATAAACAAATTTAAAATGAAAAAATACCATGACAAAGGCTTGCTCTGCAGTTTATCGCGTTAGTGCAAACGAAACGAAAAATTGTTTCTGCTTACACACGTCCGGCTTCCACTTGCAAATAACGGTGGTCTCAGCATCTTTCAGAGCTTTGTTGCTTGCAGTGCTGAACACGATATCAGGTGCACTCGCTGGAACGAAGCTTGCTCTCAATCATTTGACGGGCATCTGATGAGGCCGGCATTTTAAACCGTGATCCTGTTTAGCTTTGTTGTTGTGTCATTTCGCCTGACTAGTCCAACTGCCTTCGTAGTCTCAGAAGCACGTGCTATCCAAACTCAGACTAAGTTGCCGTTCCGTTTTGTCTAGGTATTTGGCCGTATACCAACGTGAATCGGTAAGTGATGTTTGATTTGGCAAACGATGGAAATGGAACTTTGACTGGTGGCACTGTAGCACGATTAGGCTGGTGAACAAAGGCCGGTCTGGATGCGCAGTGGATCCGCTGGATCGTAACTGTCAGGTGACGCCGTATGATCAAGCTGATGCCGTCCTTTTTTAACGGGGGAGGTTAATGGACGTTAAATCTAGGCGTAGTGATGACGTCCTCCAGCGTGGGTGTCTGCACGTTGGGTTCCCTAATGAACACTTCGGGAGAGAACTTGGACTATAGAGGTTATTGAGTTCCTCTTGAAGTGTGTCATTAGCGTAAATCTGTCGGGCTCGGTGGTATAAGTTTTTGTCCAGGCCAAACATGATCATAGCCTAATCACGGCCTCATCAGATGCCCGTCGCATGAATGAGAGCAAGCATCACATCAACCTTATGACGGTATTTGATATCGTGTTCAGCATAGCAAACAGCAGAGCTCTGAAATTTGCTGAGGTCACCGTTATTCGTAGGTGGAAACCGGACCAGTGGAATCAGAAGCAATTTTTCGCTTCGTTGGCACTACCGTGATAAACTACAGAGTAAACCTTTGACGTGGTATTTTTTTCCTTCTTAAATTTTTTTATTCTTAGCGCCTGCTATTTATTTTAGCCAGTTATTTAGCACCTGCTAGGACACAAAGAAATAAATCCGTAATATGGTGTAAAATTGAGTCTTTATGTCCCATCTTCAAGTCAGTTATGAGGAAATGATTTTTTAGATTCAAACAGAAAGCATCTAGGCCACCGCTTAGTTGAAGCAGAAACCATGACTTTTTATGATGGTTAGCACCACATTGGTAGTGAGAGGCAAACTCAGTAAAATATCACTGAATAGTTTGTCAAAAAGTATCCGTAAATTCTGTCTGGTTCTTTTATAGTTCTTGGCAATCAGTCACAATGACGTTCAACCAGAGTCATTACCTTTTGACGAACGTCCACACCCAAAAGATGACCCTTTTCCCGTCGTTGCCTCTTTCAGAAGGTCACTGAATGTCACCTTTTTCAAAGCTGACGAAACTTGCACCTGTCGTTTCATGGAGCCTCGATGTTTTGCATTTACGCACCCAATTACCCCTTACGCACTTGCAACGACCTGGTCATTCATAATGTATGTGACACATGATGTTCATGTCATCCTGTAGTTCTATGCACTGCGTGCTAGAATGAAGAAGTTTTTTGGCGATACAGCTAACGTCAGTGATTAGTAGAACGGTCCACAAAAGAAGAACAAGGCAAGCCATGGTGTTAGGACTGCCTTGGAAATTCTCATACACTCTCACCCCAAAGGGTAAGCTAAGTATCCGGTAAAATATAAATCATTTTCTGATTTCCATGCTACATGGTAGCAGCCCCGTGCCTCCATCTCCATTCTGTAGGGAGACATGAAGCTCATTTTATTTGAATCTGTCGACGGTGAGATTATATTCATCAGCTTCGCCAAAGGGTTACATGGTTTTCAGTTGAAAAAAAAACAGGCTGGCTCCTCCATTGGTTGACAGGACAGTGGCAGACCATGCGCAAACACACCACGCAACCTAGAGTTATCTCCGGAGGTCACATCTGCATTCCCCCGGACTAGCTGAATGATGAGCACAACTCCAAGTCCACAGGAATGGTAAGTATATCAGAGGCTACCGTCGGAGAGATACGCAAACAAAACAAACACCTTTTTATAGTCCAACTCTGCGGTACTGAAACATTCAACTCTAAAAACATGTTCCGGATTTAACGAGAATAAATGGTCCTAGTAGGAACGTGATGGATTCCTCGTGTGATTTCAGTTACACTGTACTAGTAAGGCTTTTTGATGAAAAGTACTTGATAAAACTATTCGAATTCTTCGGGAGATTACAGAAGATCCTGAAAAATCTGATTGTGGATTTAACTTTTATCGCCCCAGCAAATTAAACTTTCGAACCCCGGTAGGATTCTATCAAACACTTCTGTTACCATCTATTGTGTTCACCGCCCGTTGCAAAATCCCACCTAGTATTTTAGTTTGAAAATTTTAACGACTGCGAAGACTTCCGGGGTTCGCTGATGCTAAACACATAGGACCGTCAGTCCTAGTCCGTGTGACTTCTTGATTGGATAGTTATTTTTCCATCTGAAAGCTAAGTACAGATTCCGACAGTGGTAGAATGTGAACGCCTGGAATACCGAGATACCGCACTACTCCACCGGTGTTTCGTCAATTACCGAAGATACTCTTTCGAAAAATCGACTTTGGGAGCCACTTCTCACCTCTCAAGACAGAATAATATCTCAAACATTTATAAGAAAGGCTTTCCGGAAAATGCTCTACTTTGAGCAAAGGAGTCAAAGAGGTCAACTAATTGGATACTTGTTGTGATCGATGCCGATACTCACGACCTCAAGCGAGTCCTGACAGTATGAGTGTATGAATGCTAATCGTCCACTGGATCAGTGCATGCATTGATTAATTCAGTCGACGAGTGATTTTTTCTCGCCACATTTCCCCCCATACACTGCCATACTAAACCCGCAATAAAGTCATACATGGGTCTATTTCTCCATAATCCAGGTAACGAGATTCGGATCCGAAAGTCTGAGGTATGTGTTTCAGGATTTTGAAGTTGCATTGTGTTGGTCACTACTTTCGCTGTCATGATGGGCTCACTTGCATAAACCATGGAAAGGGGATTTTGTGGTCAAGCTTTGCTTGGCCCTTACCCAAGAGGATGTCCAGGGTATGTGTTGATGTGCCTAGGGTGGTGGTGGACAATATCAATACAATACGTGTAGTTCAGATCTCTAGGCTCTTTTAACATTATTAACGAAGCATAGGTTAGATTACTTATCATGTGGCAGAAAAAGAGCTGGCGGTGGTTGGTCATGTGACCAGCTTAGCAAGGTCATCCAAATTGGTCATGTGATCGGCGTATTGCAATACTTGTAACAGCCCTGTGCAGTCATCGGGGTACTAAAGCTCCTTCTTCCGCCCGATTTAAACAAAAGTCAGATCGAAATAAAGTCCACATGGAACTGGGCCAGGAAGTTAAGTCGGGGGTTGGTTCTCTTGGTTTGAATCCTCACGACAAATTACCCAATCAAATCGTGGTCGCGGTTGTGATGGTGGTAAGTAGCCAATTGGGTTTGCTCAAATCGACTGCGCTCCCGGCTTCAGATGAACGGATATGGAAAACGTGCACAACTGACTGGCAGTCAAAACTTTCTCAATGTGTGTGGTCAGTATACTTGGAGCCGACTGGACGAAGCACGCTGGAGTCCAACACGAGCCAATACAAACTGAATCAGTGGCGAATGAATTGGTGGTACTCTAATTGATCACTAAATTGTGTTGAGGTCTATAAAACGGGTGATACTGAAACCCAAGGAAACATCAGAAATATTTACGGTGACAGCTTCGCCTAAAAACTGTTTGCAAAGCGTTTGAAGTAGACTCACACGTGCAAGTCTACAGGGCTATTGCTCCAGTTCAATCAATATCAAAACAACCGCATGTATCCCTATGTTACCCTATTGGTATAAAAATTGAGATCATCTTCACGTAGTGAATTTTTCCAATTCACGTCACGCACCGTTTGTTTAGCTTTTTGAACTGATTGGGGAGTAGAGGTAGTGTCAATTAGCTGCGAGAGAACGAACCAGACCAGTTATCGAAGTTGCCCTTCTCAAGAAAGACCGTCTTAGGAAGATACCACCCCTCAAAGCGACCACTTTTGGTTGGTACCTAGAAATCACCATGATCATCGACAGCATTTCAGTATTCAGCAATGTTGCTTCGCTACCTCACTGATGACACCACGTGACGATCGATGTGACACGACAGCATTGTCAGAATCACGGTTATACTTGGACTGGGATACTGCCAGATCACCCACACCTGGACGGGAGGACTATTAGGGTCCTCGATCAAAGCCCTTGGCTCAAAAGCCTGACTTCAAAGTAACGGTGCTTGGCGGGAAACACCAGTGAATTACATTTTTTAGACAACAAGTCGCCACATATGTTTCAACCCCTAACCTGGAAGACTAGGAAACTGTACTGATCGGACCTCTTACCATTGCCCAAACTGGTATGAGAGACTCTGCGAGTGTCGCACGGTCATCCCCTAGGATATCTCAATGGGTCACGGAGGAACACAAACCATCACATCATCACACCAACGTTCTCAGTATCTTCGTGACGGCCCGAATTTTTAAACGAAAGGCCAACGAAGTATTTATTCAACAAGTAGCATTACAGCAATCGTCTCCTAATTCTTTGTGAGTGAATAGAGAAAAAGTGAAAAATGAGGGGATTCGGGGCACCAGCGTTTTGGTCACACACATCTGCTGGAAGCCCATTGTTAGGTTTTTCTGTCGCCATCAGGCCAAGAACAACCGTCAGAAATGCAGTGAATAAAAGTCCAATCGACCACCTGCAGCCATTGTCGCTGAAACACAGTGACGTGAGAATGTACTTTGGCAGCGCCAACGCCTATTTCAGTGACATTAGCCGGGCACGCCTGTCGTGCCCTGTTCTCAGGCCCAAGATAAATGAAGGTGGTAGCTACGGCAATTGTTTTTGCGGTGCGCCTTGACAAGTGAACGAAAAGACGCGATCACGCTGCCTCCGATCCGTCAACTAAGGCTTTATGGTGCCATTCAGTTCTAACTTGCATGCCATATGTTGGGTAGTCGGATGGGTCAAGGTAAATGGTGGCATAGCAAAACACCATTAACATGGATTTATCATCTATGCACTGGTTTTGCAATAGGCATGCTGCGAAATTGCTTTCAAAGGTATAGTCCATAGTTTGTGGAATTTGCAGAGCAAACTAATACTTGCGGATATCAAACTGTGAATAAATGACCTGAATTATCCTTAGGCATCCTTTATTGTTTTGGTATTTTGGTCAAGTCAAACACATGGGTATCGCATCGCGGTTGCACAGGTAATCAATCGATTTCTACGATTACGTGGATTTAATGCCTGGATGCCTGGCTGGGAGATAAAACAACACCTGGGAACTTAGTGCATGAAGGAGTGGAAGAGGCTGACAAAGCATGTTTCCTGAATACGAGACGATATAACATACCAACAGCACATGGTGGTTGGGGTCAACCGCCAACTGTTGGCGATTACGAAACAACGGATGTCACATTGAATGAACATACACACAAAGTGGAGCGGCATTCTTTTCCAGATTTGTCTGTCACACCAAACTGCGCCGATGGACCTCATGCACAAAATAGGTAGCGGCACAGGTGTTTTGCTCTGAACCGTGTGTGCAACCGACTGAGAGTGCTGTACCCGGTGTTAAACCAAGGGAATAGGATCGGAGGATGAGCAGCAGGGTACAGTTCTAGAGTCATCAGCATGCCAAACTGCTGGTTAATAATTGTCACATCATGTGAAGACAAGTAGATAGTTGAAACCCAACACGTATGTGGAGGATAGCTCGGTGGCTCACACCACCCATAAATTTTACCCGTGGCACACACATGGCTAGCTACTCATAGCCACTAAGCTGCTTGATCACAGAGATTCACTTTTAACACCGTTTTAGGTCTGGCACTAAGAATGTCCTGAGTGTTGAAGTGGCACAATCACCGACCCATCGCTACGCTCCACCAAGCACCCTAACAACGCACTGATGATGTCAGTTCGGTTGGTGATGAAACGTTTGCAATCTAATTGCCCAGCTCAGCGAACAAACCGACGACCATCTACACTACCTGAGCTGCCAACATTCCCCTCTATTTAAATATCCATACAAGAAACAAGGTTAAAATCAGACATTATATAATATGGTATAACGCAACGCAACGCAACTCAACGCAGCTCAATACAACATAGTACTTTACGGATACAGTACAGAAATAACACGCATATAGATGAAAAACAGAGAAAGCCGGTAAGCTTGGTGCCGCGAAGTGTAAAAGGCACCTTATACGTTTGGGTGGTGGTACTTCCTGGGATGAAAGCGAGGGGTGTCAGTTACCACAAAGCGGTACACACGCAAAAAGCCGCACGCCAGCAGCAAGATTTCTCGCTTACTGCGGTTGGATTAGATAATTCCGTGACACCAAATTATCTGTGAAAATGGATATTGACCACAAATACCAATATGGCCTCGAAAGGTCAACAAGAAAACGAATTCTTTACCATGTACCGCTTTTCCATGGCCAAGGGCACGGATTAGCCTTTATTCATGGACTAGTGGTGGTGTAGAATACCTGAATAACGGCTGAAAGCATAAGCACGATAACAAACTTAGTTTTCGATAAATACACTCATTGGCATATCAACTGGGTTTTCACGGGACAGTCAACTGAATCTCTCGTTTACGATGTTCTTCAACTGAATGTGCTGCACAAAGGCCGCCTCTTCTTTCATTTGGTGCGAAGTTCGAGATATCACAGCATATTTCCATAAAGGAAACTACTCACAAGATTGTTGAAAACTCTTCAACGAGTGCCACTATTTCGTTCTCCACAGAGAACGATCGCGAACCGATTGAGTTTGCGACGGTTCATGCTTGTCTTGTTTTATCCCTGTCAGTTCCAACTAAACTCACCAAACGCATCGATCGGGCAAGTTACGACTTCCAGTCGGTTTTGGATCTTTACCGAATCCACTCGTCTGCAGCCTGAGCATAGTCGATCTGAGCAAACTCAGTCGGTGACTTACCACTACCACGATTTGATTGGGTAGTTTGTCGTCCACAGCCCACGACCGGTTTCGTCCTTCTTGAGGCTCATCTGGTAGATGCACTACCTCAGATTCCTCCTGGGCCGTCTATAGTTCGTTGTTAGTATGAGAAGACCTGGAAGAACTGAGAATAATTTGGAAGATGAGTATACCTTCCGTCTCAGAATTCGTCACTAGAGGAGGCAGCAAACACGTGAATATGTGAAGTCGATTTTCTGATTGAAGGATGAGTGCCGCTACATTCTGTCTATATGCGAGTTAATCACACTACTGAGCAGTCGCCCGTGGTTCAACGGTTTAGCCTTTAACCACCAGACTGGAATTAGAGAGTTCGAAACTCCTCAGGGATTCGTTAGATGTGCACCACTGATGATTCCCAATGAGGGTGAAGAAGTGTTTCTCGGTGTAGATAGGCTTCACTTACAGGAGTCCTGAAATTTCGAAATCTCTTCACACTATCAATAGAATTTTTCAGAGGTGAACCCTAGAACAGAAGTGTGATACGGAAATGACAGACTTATAACCAAACTCATCAAAAAAATATTCACACTGATACTGATGCATTTAACAGCAACTGAGTAATGTCACCACGAAAGCGACCGGTTCCGGAGCAAAACGTATATTCAAAAATGTGTCTCACAGAGTTCGCCAAATGCTTCCATTTGTACATCAATTTGGTTTGAACGAAGACTCAACCGAATCGCGACTAGACCACTCGCTTATATTCTTCAGATGAATGTGCCGCATACGGGTCACCCCATGTTTCAGTTCGTACGATATTCGAGATGTCACAGTATATTCTCTCGAAGGGGACTACGCACAAGGTTGCTGATGTTTGAGAACATAAAATTGAAGGGGACCGCGCCTACCTAATGAGCCTCTACAAGGGCGAAACCGGTCGTGGGCTGTCGAAGGGTTTTCAGCAACCTTGTGCTTAGTCACCTTCGAGAAAATATCTCACAGAGTTCTTGCTGACGTAGGATGCAATGTACAAACAGGGCTCAGTAAATCATGGTTTTCTCAATACTGTTTACTCTCTCCTGTCACAACATTTTGTACATCAGACACGAACCTTCCCCCATCAATCTCTACAAGTTGAAAGTAAGTTTAATGCTGCTTGTTATTTGAACACTTGTGCTTTTCCGAAGAGTCTTTTTCGTACGTCCTTCCATGAAGATTGTGAACGGCTGCCGGCTCTTTCTTTGCGGGATCGATCTAGTGTACCATCACTGTAAGTTGTGGAGTGTTCGACGGATTCATTGAGCGTCACTGTTCTCATAGTGATATTTTTAGCTGTTCAGCTGTTTCTTGCACTGTCTTCAACAGTGTCACATGTTTTCCGCACAGTTATGTTTGCAGGAAGACCTTTATTTTGAATTTAGATTGTTCGGGAGGGGGGGGAAACTGATGTGCCGCTTCCACCTTGTGCCTTAATGCGCTTGTCGGTCGGTAATTGTCTTCTCGTCCAGCGGGCAAGTGAGCTGCATCATAGGCAACCCGAGCGTAGTCTGTTCACCAAGCTATTTGTGAAAATTTTCAGAATTGCTTTGTAAACAATCGATAGTTTTTAACTGGGCAGCGTTTCCGCTTTTGACACAAACGCTTCATCAGGCCAAGTGAGCGGATCGCCAAGTTGGCCAGGTTTTAAGGCAGACCGAGAACCACTCAGTAAGACCTCTTCAGATTAGCACACTAGATCGGTGTTAAATGTCAGTTAAAGGGTCTTGTCGGTTAGTGTGGTTGCCTAAGTGTTATGGTTGATAGGTTGGATTGGGGGGTTCAAATTATTTTTGATCGGGTTTGGTTGCTTAGTCTTCAATTTCAAGGTGCTTCAATTGAAGATTCACCTTGGTTGCCACTATCAGATTTCGTTGGTTTTGTGGGCTTGTGAGTGCTACGACAATTTAGTTGGGGGGATGGCGGGTGAGATTAAGTGCACTTGAGATCTAAGCTATTTATGTTGATGACTCCTCTTTCTGATAACCGCACACCACCACATGTCAGCTCGACCGATCAAAAACCGTCCTCCATGGGCTTGCCAGTTCCACGCCTCCTATTTACACAGGGCGATTTGTGAAAAGGTTCTTTCGTGAAATACACTCATTTGCAAACAAATTTGGTTTTGCGAGAGACTCGCCTGGAACCCAGCTGAATCTCTCGTTCATGATGTTTCTTTTGTCTTTCAGAATGACGTTTGGTTGTCTCAAGTGTCTCGGGAAGTGAGCTTTCATCAAATCACCAATTTGAGTGGTCTGAATTTTGCACGCAGGTAGCCAGTCCACAGTCGATCAAGCCACAGCTAAAGCATGCAGACACTGAGCAGGCCAAAACACGCCATGCCGTATCGGGATGCTTCAATGACCATTAGCATGTTGGCACATGCACAAAATAGACGTGATACAGCCTCAGTGATGAGTTAGGTGACAGCTGTGTTGAATTACGGACGAAGCCTAAGTCAATGGGAGCACTATCGTTTAAACCGTCTTCCTCCTTTTTTGGTGAAGCTACTCTGGTCAGCACTTACACTATGGACTAGTAAGTTCATACTTAAGAAGTATGAACTCAGTTTGAAGGCTTATTAGTGGCGCAGACTCTTCGCCACACTGGGGCTTAAACTCCGCACTCTGACGCGTGAGATTAACGCGTCACCACTGCTCTACCAGTGTAGAACAGACGCTCTAGAATTATCGTCTTAACGTACAAGCATGCTCACTCTTGAACGGTGCAATTGTGGTTAGCCTGACGGCTAGAAAGATGACCCAGTAAACCACCTGGGTGTGCCTGCAGACGATCTGCCTACCAAAACTTGACGTTCAAGTCCCACTCACCTTGGCCAAGGTCAACTTTTGAACGATCATATTTACAAATTCATTGAATGAATCCAAGGGAAATTTCACGGACATTCGTCCTCCGTTGATGGTGGAATTCCCACAGCACCATATAGTGATGGTTGTATAGGTGTTTCGTGGGGGCATTGAACGCTGTATGATAGTAGAGTTGCCTTCACTTCACAACATGGAATTCAGTGAACCCAGTAACTCGGAATAGACCATGTTCCGCCAGCCTCCACCTGTCGGTCTCCACCTGCCCAGTTGATATAGCTCACTTACCCCTAAGATCTCAAGAAGCCAAAAGTGTCTAGCATTTTCGCCCAACAGTCAAAGTGACATGATCGCCAAATCGCTTGCAGCTAGTTCGCGTGCATCGTCTGCTTGTTTGGACGGCACTCAAAATGACTACCATCTGTCCGAATTATATGATTTGCTCAGTGGTGCGATCAGACAGATGAGGGTGAGCACATGTATATTCGTGCGAAGTAATCGCCAAAGGTGGAGACAACCTGTAGATATGTTGTATGATCGAATAGGTGACACATCGTCCAATGATCAGTCACGTGGAATGTCTCACGCGCATGGAATCGCATGTAAACGACCGGGTCGTCCTTAGTTCGACTGTTTAGTAGGCTGTTGCCTTTCTCATAAACAATCAAAGAGTTTGCCGTTCTCGTCTCTGAGGTTTTGAAAAATGTTATGGACTACCCGACGGGTAATTGTCAGTGGGTGCATTAAGACCCGGCGTTGGGAGCACACTCACTCGAGTGCATTACAGAAGCCGGCTCACTGACACATGGCGGTAACTTCCGGCAGAGCTCGGTCGACATGGGGAATATAGCTACAACAGAAATAAGGCTCCGCGTCTGTTTATCACAGTCCCCGATGGTGCAAACCCCGCAACTGACACGTACATTCAGCAACTTCTGATGAACTTGCTTCCGTACCTTCTGTTGTGCTTAACATGCAATCATTTAGACACTGGTGATCCGACGAGCGTAATCCGTAGCATGCGAAAAGCTACTGAGACCAAAGGTTTTTCCTGAATTAATCAGCAGCCGTCCGGCTGAGGCAGTTCGAATGCCTAACACATCACTCACGGCAAATGTTCACCAAATTTACCATAAATTTCGCCTTAGCAGGCACAGCCCCCAAGAACATTGTGTTCCGTGCTGAGAAACGGGCTGACGCTACTAACGGTTGCCGTATCCAGTAGTGTAAGATTTCCCTCAACTAATGAGTCCATCCGGCCTACCATTAGTCCGCAATTCATCCCCAACTTCACTTTGAACTCGCTTGATTCAGTTGGGTTGCACCATTACAACTCCGTGAGGTAAGGCTCCGCGTACAACATTAGTTAAGCTGCGAAGTTTTTTTTCGAATCCTGATGCTAGATGTCCTGCGGACGCATACTGGCTAAACGAGTAAATTGGTTAAAATGTATCCTAATATATCCCACTACTGGCACCTAAACCATGCGCCTCAGTCGTGACTTGTTTACACGCCTTGGCGGGACTGGTAACTACTCCGCAGTTCACATGCTAACATTCGTGAGGTGTTACAGTAACTACCCTAGTTATTCCTAGTGTGACGATCAGGGCACCACAACGTACAGCTTATTAGTTTTCTCGTTGTTCAATCACTCGGTTTATTCTGTTGTGGTTGTCGCCCTGGCGAGACACAGTCAAGTCCGACAACTGGCGCCCTCCATTGCGCTAGGTTAAACATCCATCGGGGGGTTGGCTGAAGCTAGACTGCCGTTCAGCAGCCCGCGAATGCCGACGGTTGGTTTTCCTGTGATCAACTTGTTGAACATCTTGCTAATGAAACCACATTTTTCGGAACAGTGAAGAAAAAAAACAACGAATGAGCTCCAACAGTTAGGAGAACTCCGGACAGCAGACGGCCACGAAATGCGCGACTTGTCCATTACACTACGAGCATTCTCCTCTTTTGTGGATAAAGGAACCTCAGTACCGTCACTAGTTGATTCTTTGTATCGAGAACATGAAAATATTGAGGGAGTATCAGGCCCTGTGGCGTCCCATAATACAAAGAAAGTTGGTGTTGGCCGTCCGTTCAAGAATACTCGTTGCGTCAATTACAGACAGGAATGCTGACCATGACTGCTTGTATTTGCTTGAAATTTTCTGGATATAGCTTCTATCCACTTCAAGTTTATTGTGAACGGAAATCCTTCCAGTGGAAATAAGTTACAACACCACATTCACTTGGAGACTGATGGTTACCAACTTCACAGCACCGCAATCAAGGTCACAGAAATGGTGGCATATCGCTATTCTCACTAACTGTCCATATGCAATTTTTTAAAATAATTTTGTTCATTTTTACAGCGTGCTGTTGTTGTATCCAGAAATAGCAATTGTTTGATTGTGCACGCGTCAGTTAGGGGAAATTTCACCCTAATTTATTTTCCCCTTAAATTTGTTTTCGAATATACCTTATTTTATGGGTTCACTACTCGCCGTACAGAGCCTCGTGCATTATGGAAAGTATTTTTCCCAGAATGTGATAGTTTTTTGGCTGGCTCATTGTCACTCGAGGAGCCAATCAACACTTGATAATGTGCTGCTGATTCCGTGATTGAAGAATGAGTGGGGCTAATCCTGTCCAAGTGCAAGTTAATCACACTAATGGTCAGCCACTCGTCGCCGAACGGTCAAGTGTCCGAACTACTAGGCTCGAAGCCGCAGAACCGAAGCCCCGTGGAGTTTTGTGAGATGCGCACTGCTGATGATTCCCAATAAGGATGGAACGGCTGTACAGGGCCTCTAGGCTTTTCAATATAGTTCGGCTCCATTTACCGGACGAACTATCCAGTTAACAGGTAACTCCTTATTCCAACCGTTCGAGGTTGTCGGAAAACAGCCACAAGAACTTTCTTCATTGAGGAAATTGCATGGGGACTAAAACAGACATTCCAAGGGCTTCAGAGACCGGCAATTCGTGTGTATAAATGACAAGTAATCAGTCAACTGTATGTTGGGTTATTGCATTCGTCTCAATTCAACTTATTCAACAGTGCTTGGTTTAAAATAACTACGATGCACGGTACGTACAGAAAAAGTACGACTTACACATGAGTGTTTTGATTGTTTCACTCACGACCCGTCTCTAAGACAGTACAGGAGTGTCAAAAATCTGTTTCAGGATAATGGTTTAGGACGAAAACAGTTGAATAAGCACATATGAGAGAGACTAGCCCAAGGGACCAATCAGAGGCGGTATCCTACAGGACGGAGTTTATCGTTGAAATACGCTTCAAGAGACCACGTAAAAGTGGTCTTTTCTGGGGATATCTCGAGAGACAGTAGTGAGCAATGATGAGCTGATTGATCATTGAGTAACGTAGCCATAGGCCAGTTCATACTGTTCACACTACGTTGGCAGACACTATGTGTGCTTGTGCACAGGTTTTTTTTCGTGGTCAGTTTGATCAATAGGACGGATCTAATGACAGCGACTGCTGAGTTAACCATGGGTAACTGTCTGAGACGCGCACATGTAACTTTGTCTATGTGCAGTGGTCCAAAGTAACTCGTTATAGAAACATCAGTGAATCAAGCGCACATCTCATGCGATACAATATGGCAGACAGTCAAAGCATTGACATGTTGTAGGGGCTGCGACGTCGTACCGTACCGTTTCTACCTCCATAAACTGAACAAGACAAAAGCGAGACGGAAGCGATGATGAATAACGTCGGGCTGTTGATAAAGTTTACACAGACGCGCTCTCTAAAAGGTACTTACTTCGCCGAAGTTAGACGTGCTCTGAACGACAGCGAAACCCATAGAATAAATTCATCCGGACTAGAGGAAAGTCCGTTGTAGCAAGAATGTACTGGAGCCCCCCTTACTGCTCACCACTACGTTAAAACTCTGAATAATAGACATCTAATAGGAATCATCAAGCCTCCTCCCATGCCCCGGTAAAAAATCTTTTGATAGCGTAGAAACGAATAGAACTGAAACTGCATCAGCCGGTAACATAAGGCTTACAAGCTCCAATTTATGACGTTTTATCTGCGAAAGATACTTAGTATATCACTGTAAAAAAATAAACACTTTTTGTTCGTGTTAAATTATCAGTACTCCTGATATATCTATTCCTCCCATCTAGGATTCGACGACCAAACAGTATTTCATTCCTCAGTCCTCTTACTGTAACGGTTATGCGCTGAAGTAACGACACACTTTGATTGTTTTGGTGCGAATTTAATTAACATCGCTATTGAACAATAGGACTGGGAGTCCTAAGTGAATAATTTGAGTACTGGACATAAAATCTGTTTCGGACTAGGTGAATAATTTAGCTGCTTATTCGTGTGAAACCGGTAGCACAAAGACGTCAATTTATCCAGTGAGCTAAGTGAAGGCCAATCGGTGATCGCTCTACCCAAATAGTGTCTGTCTATTCCCTGTTGTTACTAAGTTCTCGAACTGAAGCCACACTTCCACAAAGCCTAGTATCTGCCCGACGAAAGTTGATCAATGACAAACGTGAAGCAAGGCTTGGAGAGCGAAAGTATGGTACATGCTGTCCAGACGGAACACATTACTCACAAGGTGGCTGAAAACTGGACAGATGACTATATTTGATCCATTCAACCTGGCAATCTGGTGGATGATCAGGTAGTTTGTGAGTTGGATGGTTAACCGTCCGCACGCAGGCCTTTTCAATGAGTTGTGCGTTTGTGAGCATCATTTAGTTTGTCACAAGGCCAATGCAATGACACGGCAAGCGAATCAGGTTGTGCACCCACGTGTTTTGAGAGGGTGTAGCCTCCGTCCACACTATGTAAATCCATCCAATTAAGATTTAACAAAAGTTTTGCGTTTTGAGACATATATGGGACAATAAAACGTCGCTTTGAATCTCGGAACCTTTTCACGAGTGTGCGCAAAAAGCGATAGCGCACTCACGCCAGTGATGTAATAGTTGTCAAATTTTACGCAGAAGCAACCTAGCATTTAAAAGCAATGCACATATGGACTGGAGCCATTCGTGTAATATGGGATGACTTGAAGATTAGTTGTACTTCAGAAAGCTCGAAAACAACATTGGGTTTCCGATTATTGCCCTCAGGTTACACTGTCCTTCGCCATGGCGCCAGGAATCAACATATCTTAATCCATTATCGATAGCGGCCGTGCATCTGGGTCCGGACGTACCATACTGCCCAGCACATTCGGTCCTCAGCTATCAGATTTTCGTGTCAATCAGCTAATATCTTGTCAAACTTTATCGCAGAGTGAGCTAGCCCCTATGTGCGAAGTGAAAAGACATAGTGAAGTGATTAGGACGAAAAAGCCAAAGTAGCCTGTCACCACCTCAGTGTTCAGTCGAGATCAAGAGGGTATTAAAGTCAGTAGCGAAAGACGTTGGTAATATGGTTGGATAACTAAGAACAATGCGCATTATGCTGGGGAAAGTTGTGGTCAACACGAAGACACTGGGGTCGCTTTTTACAGTGCAACACTTCCTATCTGGAAGGGATTGTCCAGTAAGTGTCTTCCCTGTGATACGATGTCTAACTCGCTCTAACAGTTCGCCCTATAATACGGCTGAAGTGTTGGAAACAGGATACTTGCAAGTGATAGGTGGTGAGATACATTTCATTCTATGAACTAGTGATCATCCCTGCTTCCAGCTATCTACAACGAACACTTTTTACAAGTCCTATCAGCGGCTGCTGTGGCGGGGTTTAACCGTAAATGGCTCGTTGGACCGAATCCGCACAAGTCAGTAATCAACTTTTTAAGGCGTCGGATCATCTACGTCCGTCATGCTGATACTCAGAAGTATGCAATCTAACGGCCTGGTAGATGAAAGCGTAGATTCGAACATGAAAGTGTTACTTCGATGCTTGATAGGAGCCTCAAAATTGACGGACGATCCCTATACCACTCGTTATTTCAGTAACGACAAAAGACAGTTCTGTACCTGTTGACCCCTCGAGATAAATTCGTAAACACTATGCAACTCGGTGCTAGTTAGAGTAATTCCTATCCGATTCGTTGCCTCATTCTGTACGTACACCGCGCACTGAACCCACAAATTGTCCACAAACCAGTCGTGCAACTTAAACACTGTAACTCTGAGTAAGAAAAGAAGTATATCGAGAAATGTCTTAGCTGCGTGGAGGCATAATATGCGCGAATGTCCTGCAGGTAAACCACTGTGTGATAGATGCGTCACCGGACAAAATGGCAGCAATATAGGTTTGGAATCAATATAACTTTGCAAACACACCTACCAAAACGTTACTGATCGAGTACGAGTGTTGGTGCGTAACTAGCCGACCTTAAAAATAGACAGTGACACTACTCCCTCAAAAAGTGCTACCGCTGTGCCTCGAACCAGACAGAACTTTGTCCGGCCGATTATTGACAAAACGACGTCATTTCTGGGGAGAAGGGGTGTACGAACGATCGCTTCAGGGTGCTAGTTTGAAGCTTGGAGACCATATGAACATGTAGCCCAAGTTCCTGAGTAATTTTGCAGATAAAAAACAGACATCCTCCTACATTTGTTCACTGAGCTGAGTACCCTAACCATAAAAGGGTGACGCCGATTTACAATGTTGGCTAGCTGTGTAATTAGGTGTCCTCATGAGAGACTCCGTTAGTTTCAGTGACTGACGCGGACATTCGGTTGCTTAGATTATGGTGCCTGGTCTTCCAGAAAGTACATTGAGGCGCCAGTCGAAATGCTACTGACTAATGTTGACTAACATATACCTAGCCAAACTGGAATAAAGGTCGATTCCCCGATCACACGAATGTCATTTTCGTAGCACGCTGCTTATTTACATAAAGGAACGACTGAGTAACGAATCCACTTCAAGTTTCTCGAATGACCTCCGATTTTGCATTGAAGTGTCAATCGCCTTGCTACCTATTCTGCACAATATGAGTGTCCCGTAATGTTGTTCGTACCAAAGTGGCAGCACGAAATCATTCTAAATGCTGACTGGGAAATGTGTAATGGTCGCCCAATGAACAGGCTCTCGATCTTATTGCTGCTATATGCCGCGTGCTGTCCCGTCTTTCCTGGAAGGATAGAACAATATACCTTCTTCACGTAAGGGAAACTCGACACCAGTTATAAAATATCTCGGTAGAAAAGAAGGAAAAGTTGTCTCTATACGGTTTTTGAAGTGACGCGAGACCAAAATAATGGCATCTTTATATCAAATTAAGGGGGTTTACAGCCTCAGTGCGTGCAGCCCTACACGCTCATTTTCTAGTCAGTGTGTCCAGACGGTTGGCTATCCGTACATCCAGGGGTGCACACGAAATTCCACATAAAGCTCACGACAAGAGACCACACTGGTCAGTCTGCCAATCACTAAGTCCCCGGACAAATAAGCGGTGCAAATGTAATAGACAGTCTAGATCAGTATCTACAGTGTTAGGCTCGGCTTGGGGTGGCAACGGGCGACAGGGTTAGCGAGTCAGACAGCGGCACAGAGTCAGCAGCGCTGGGCATTGGTCTGTTTTTTTCTGGAAGGCAACCCATGGTGGGTAAGCTACCAGAGCGCAGCGGTAACTGAACTGCGAAAGAACCAGTCGCACAAAGCGCCTCACTCAGTAAACCAATAAGTGAATTGCCCCCCTTCGATCCGAATTCGTTCATTTTGCATATGTTGTTTGTTCTAATCTTACCAGGAGCATGGTATAAGTGATTTCTAACACACTCAACTCCTGAACACTGGTTTGATGGTTCGGCAATCCACTGTGCACAGAAGACCGATGAAGCTAGAAAAGTGGGAGCAGATGCGGAATCAAATAAACTGTTGGTATTCATTTTCTGTAAATCTGGTGCGATCATTAACTCATTCCTCGTCTGGGCAAGGGCACAAGTATGAGGATTTTTCAAGCATACATAAGTCGTTTCATGGCTCATGGTCTTGCTTGAAGAGGAACAGCAGCTCCACTTATTTAGACGTTAGGCCGATGTGAGGCGTTCCAGAAGCTTAGAAGGGTGAACATACTTATATTTAGCAGAGCGGATAGGGTATAGTTCGCGCGCATGGTGGGACGTCCGAGTTTCTGTTGTCTGTTTCATTCATTTAGCTGCGTGCGGATCTGGAAGAAACCAGGTCAGTTTGCCCAAGTTGCAACTGGTCCTAAATTAAAGGCAGAAGCGGCGAAATATGACAGGACGGATTGAGGATATGCAGGCGCCGTTTCAGAATTCGCAAAACTAACGCTTAGGTTAACACATTTCGTTGCGATACTTAGTCCACAAATTGTTAAGTGTAGACGATAAGTACTATGTTTCTTCAGTCTGTTCAAGGCTTTCGTGTATGGTTGGATCAATATCACTCACTAGACATTAGTTTGTGTCTGAGGGGAAAGGTGGCAAATAAAATGCGAAATCATGACCATTGTACCCTAGTTGGTGTATTCATATGGCCTAACCAGCACCGTTTCCTCACTCAACACTATTCTCGGAAGGTGGATTTTCACATTCACACCAGGTAAGAAAGATTGGCAGCCATATAAGTGACGGGTTGCAACTAAAACTTGGTGACATTTTGTCACAGAAGCCTTAGTTTTGTACCAGTAATTAACGACCAAAGAAGTGCAACGCTAAGTACCTTCGTTATGTTAGGTAAGTTTCATAGTACTTGTTAAGTACGTGACGTAATTATTCGTTTCCCTATTCCTCAGACTAATTCATCACCCTTCCGGTGACCGCTCAAGTTTCAAGACTGAACTATTCTATCTTATACAAAGTCGACTCTATATTAACTGTTTTCATGACTCGATTTATTCATATTAATTTCTGGGTTTGTTGTCGAACATTTTGTCCCACTTTGAACGGCACATTTTTCCCGTTTAATTTGTCCGATAGCACACTGCCCTTTCTGTGCCATCCTGTGTTGCAAACTGCCCAAGTTTCAATCTAACCGTAGGCCTTCCTTTAATTCTGTTCATTATTTACTGTTAATTTCTTATTAAACCACGGTCTACCTGTCTATACTGTCTGCCCACGTCTAATTCAATATATTGTTTGCTGCCCAATTGCGACTACTGAACAAACACAGGTGAAGTTCGTAGAATTCGGTTTCACCGTAATTATTACTGACCGTCCGTCGCTGAATTATACTACACGTTACCTTTCAGATAGGACCCCTAGATCGTGCGTTTAGGCTAATTAACCAATTCTTTGCCTTGAGATCACGGCCTTAGCACAGGATCGTACAGTACTTTTTGGTAAACTTTCACGATGGAATGCCAACTAAATTGTGGGATAGAGCGGTCAACCGTTTAAACAGATTGAGACTCGGAATGGCGCGCGTCGAACGCGTACGGTTGAGTACACCTTAATTTTACATTATTTTGATCTCGTGTCATAAAAATAGTATCGAGGCAACTTTTGCTTTCCACCGAGACATCTTATAATTGGTACCCAGACATGTTTTTACTATTTGAGGTCACGTGAACCCGAAAAAGATGTCGAACATGACTGCTAATGTACATCCAGGAAAGCAGCCTCTTTTTGAAGGGTTGTTTCCTGGGGGATTGTTCCTGTCTGCTTCGGTACAGCCTCGAAAATGGACATCCTGTGTGAGAAAAGCAGGCCACTAAAGTATTGCATTACACGAGAATACCGTGATAAAATCAGTCGAAATCTGCGAGAAGATAGCCGAAAAACAAGAAATCTTGGCTACCCAAGAGTCATTCGGATTACCTCACTGGCACCATCATCACGAAGTTGTCTGTTCAAGATATCGGAGAAGTGTGTCAAAACCACCGCTATCTGATGGGCAGTCGAGGAGAATCAATCGTAGTAAAGAGTGCAGGGGTTCATTTATTCTTCGACACAGCAAGACTGTGAAGACATGAAAGCGTGTGAAATCAACTGGGAACGAGTTGCATCCGTCGTGTGTTGACTTATTTGAGGCTACAGCTACGACTGAAACAATTAGGCTTCTTGTCCTGTCCGGTGCCGACTACTTCAAGCAACCGGCACGGAGATTCCTGAGTTAACCTAATGATTGTACCGCGCCGAGCATTTCCAATGTCCTGACTTTCTCAACACAGGCTTAACTATCATGAGACCCAACATCCAGTGAATAGGGCCAAAGTGTTGATTAATGCTATTCTCATACCACTCTAGCTCCAAAGTCGAAGAAAGCGTGGCGGACGTTGAATGGATCTCACATGTAAACAGTCAAACCATGGTGACCAGACCATGCCCTGATTATGTGCTCTCACGCCGGCGCGTTGATCAGCTGGTATCCTGCCCAGGAGTAGTGTTTAATGGCCCTAGCCCAATGTCCATTGGCCGAGGCTTGGAGTATAATTGTGCAGTATGAGTAGCGGTACCACGCATTCGGTCACCTAGATAGTCCGCAACTCATTGTCAGACCCACCCCCTGAGAAAAACCTTCCCAACTGAACATTGTTTCTCTTGATCTGACAAAACGACTCTCTTTAGGCCACACCAGACTCGGGTTTCGTTCGTATAAGGAACTATCAGTGACACATTGCTTCACCGGACACTAGCGTCACAGGAGTGCGCCCGTGCAGTATCGGGCAAACGTACCTGCCCCACTCATCAGATTGTCATTTGGCTATCCCTGAATCAGCCTGCCAGGTAGCGGGAAACACAAATGACCGTATATCACAAACGGATCACTGTTCTATGGTCATCTTAGGCTTACAGTCACACCATTAGTAGAGTTCACAGAAAGCAAAATAAAATAACGAATCGAGTAGAATACTGGAAACTGCGCATGCAAACAACTGGTCAAAAGGTAACTGTATGTGGCAGCAACAGTGGTGATTCGAAGTTCATGGTCTAGTCGCGTGCTGGCGCGGAAGAAAGCAAAGGGGCGGGCCGCATAATCACACGTACATTTTTGTTTACGCAAGCAATTGATCAAATGAGAAACAACGTTTCATCTGGTAACACATCTCTGTAATGCATCGCCATATGGTGAAAGACAACGCTACCTCATGGATAGCTGGAGGAATAATCTGGGGCTGTGGTTCGCAAAAAAGTTACTTGAGTTTGATAGAAAAGAATGCTCGATCTCACTCACCTGGGTCTGTAGACACCCATCCCAAGATGCTTCAGAATGTGGATGTGTAGTCTGTTGGATGGATACTAGGCAGCATAAGGCTTACACAATTGCAAAAGCAGTAAATAACTTTGTAATCCAGCATTTGTCCGTACGGAGATGGATACAGAAGAATGGAAGTTCTCACTCAGAGGCCCCAGTTAGACGATGAAATAAGCGTTCGTTGCAATCCTGACTTTTTTCCGGAGTTCGCTGGCTTAGGAAAACATAGCCGCCGATAAATTCAACAATGGTCTTGCAATTTGTACAAAGCGGTCGAAACGTTAGAGAGCCGGTTCGAAAGTCCAGAACCACTTTTCCGGCTTCCCAGTTCACATTCCACGCACGGAGGTCTGTAAAGTTCCAGGCCCGAAGCACATCGCCGGTATGTGGAGATATGATCTCGAACCGACCTTGACAAATGGCAACAACATCATCCATGGGAGCACTGAAAAACCCACCGTTGTTCGTATTCAACCCAAGGTTAGTCCCACGGTCGAACTCTACAGTAAAGTAACTTCGGCCAAAGCCAGTGAGGCGTTGCCACGCTTGAATGTACTTGTACTTTGTTTCAAGCAGAGATAAATCACGAATACTCACGTGAGCCTCAGTTATTCGGTGCCGCAGATAGTCCTTTGACTTGGCCTTCCGGATGATCCGATCTGCACAAAAATCACTCAGGTCGCCCAGGTATTTTATGGATTCATCCGCAGAGATGGCAGGAGTAGGTCCAGGCACTTGGAGTCGGAGAATTTCCAATATTGTATCGACCTCTCGATCGTAAGCGACCCGACTGGCCAAGGTTTTACCTTTTGAGCCCAGACGACAGGCCGCTAACCACCGGGCATATTGCTCAGCGGCTTCAAAGCGCAGCCAGAGTTCATCACGACCGCCACTTTCTGTGGATTCAGGGAGGACAGAGAGCTTAAGGATATACTTGTGAGTTGCTGTGCTCACATCAGGGGTGATGGTACAATCACGCAGCGAATAGCTGTACAGAGGATGCTCACAGTCACGTTGACTTTTGTACAAATGGAGTCGAGCCTCCCGAATAACAACCCAGTAAACCTTGTAACGTCGCAACAAAAGAGTACGTTCCTTGAACACCCGCAGACTATCTTGCAACGAAGGGATCTCAGCCGTATCTGTGACATCACAACTACGAAGGTTAGAGCGCAGCGTCCCACCGTAAGCGTCTGGGGAATTCTGTAGAGCTCTAGACGCCGAACCCGGTTCCTCGGCTACCCCGCATGATTGTTCCAGTTCTGCTAGCAAGGCATCTACCTCATCTACTCCGCCCTCAAGCTGCTGTTGGGAAGCTCCATCGACCACACTTGCACCTGGAAACGGGGATGCGTTTCCGGAGAGACGCATAAGCGATGAGCTGCCTCCCTGCTCACCAACCCCGTAATAGGGTGATCCAAGGGCAGTTGGTTGTCGTTTCGAGAGTTCTGGGCTGTTTCGCAGTCTGTGCGCATAATGCGTACCCAATGTGCTGCTACCCGTTCCAAAGGTGGGATAGTAGTTTGGACTCGAGGGTTCTGTGAGAGACCCTGGATACATCATTTGTCTGACTGCTGTGGACTGCAATTCGGCTTGTAGCTGATAAGCTGCAAAAACGATCATTTCATCCTCTGTACAATCAATCAGACCTGATAATATAGACCAACGTGCTTGTTCGTACAACTGATGTATTCTCACGGCATCGTACTTCATATTGATATCATAAAATGCAAAAAACTTGAAGCACAGGTACAACGTCGGTAAAGCAGTACCAGCTTCCTCATATCCGGTTGTTGGAGGTTCGATTCCATGTTCTAGAAGGGATCGGGATGAATCAAGCCAACCGCTATTTAGCCGGGCTTTTTGAACCAAATTCTTCGGTTTTAGTAACCAATCCTCACCGAACACCGTTTTGGCACGTCGCCTAAAGTTACAGTCAGCATACTGCGCAACGTCCAATCGCTCACGGTCCAGAGAGTTTTCTGAGTGCATTCGGGCCATAGTCCCTGCGGTAGAATGGAGCGTTCCGTATGGGCTACGCGGTGATGCGTCAACACCAGGACTGAACGGTGTGGGTGAACCGGAAGTGGAGAACTTGGAACGCATGGCTGAAGCTTGCGTGGGGCGCGACTGGAAGCTCGTAGGGACCGGAGAAACCCGGACTCCCTGTCGAAGATCTGGACGAGGCAAATTGGATTTCAGGTGGGCCTTGGTGATTGGAAAGGATAGGGACAATTCTTCTGGATGTCGAATGTTCAGTTCTTTGCAAATACCTCGGACAACGTTAAACACACGAGCGGAATAATTTACACGAAGCACCACAGGCACCATCGAAGGTAATATCACTTGGAGATTGCCATGCATCCGGCGGAACATCAGTTTCGCGTCAGACTGGATTCCGTATTGGTCCAAGGTGGTTCTATTATGTAAAAGCCACATATTGCGATCAGCCCACCAAACCCCATGATCGGACCAGCTTTGCTGTCGATTTGCACACTCAACAATGCGGTGCATCAGTCCTCCCAACGTCAGATCACCCAAAACCCGAACTTTTACCTCGGCGCCAAGATCTTCAACGTAGACCGACAGTTCCCAAGATCCGTCAATGTAGTTCCCATCCACAAGAAGCCTGTTAAGCGTATCAAGTCCATTAGTAGCTGAATAGCTGTAAGAAACTCCATTTTCTGTTCCGCCCCGATTCATCCGATCGTAATGACTGACGGTGGATGCCATGGTGTATGGGTAAATCCGTGTACAGTTATGATTGTCGTTCAACTTAATCCATATTTCACCAAGACGCGTGACGAGGAAGACCCTCGCCTTCGGTTATCAGAACGTGAATGCCTGTCGTGACTGGCTAGCTATCCTCTAGTCAACGGCGTAGGCTGAGTGGTGTGCCATCACACGAAGAGGCGCACACAACACAAGCCACGAGTGCATACGCGCAAATGCGCATCACACGCGCATACACACACTCCACGCGCGACTTCATTGACCCTGCATCATACACCGGTTTGCGATTGGCTAAGGTAACCAATGTCCTGATTGGATAGAAATAAAGTTGCATATTCCGCCTATAGATTTAGGGCTCCATTGTCTGTCAGCCTAACGATCAGCCCAACAGCCCATATGACTGCCTAAGTCGGCGTGTGCAAACACCGCGCTCGATCCAAGCTGGATGCCAGACCGTCGTCGGCTCGACCAAGAGCTCAGGTTTCATCGTAAATCGTGGGACAAGCCAGGCCACGACGGCGCTAGAAATCGACCATGGTTGAAGTTGGGGGGCTTATTGGTGCTTTTAGCGGCTTACGTAGCTTGCCATCCATCATCTACACAGGCGAAGTAGCGTATGCCTCCTTCAGCTTGCACAAGGCTTTCCAACAATCTCCGCTTAAGCAGTACGCTGCTCTCCCCTTAAGAAAGAACATCCGCTTGACTGACAAATTGTTGATCCTGGATACATCCATAACATCTGACAGCATCCCCAGATTGGCTACTTAGTTATTCGGACGTTTATTAACCCTGTCGCCCTTGTATACACTCGCCAAAACAAACTGCGCTGCCTTGAACATTCTATACCCAACACCAAATACAGGGCTGTTGAACCACTTCGACAGCCCACTACATGCTTCACCGTAGTCTCCATCAGCTTTTTTTCTTATCCTAAAACCAAAATGTATGTAAGTGGAGTTACACACTCATTGAAAAAATCGACTTGATGTTAAGGGGATGTTATGTTAGTGCATTCAAAATTGTTGCGCAGTCTAGGATTGGCAAGTTGATTTGCGAATGAATGTATAACTCCACAATCTGATGCTCAAGTAGGAAAGAAGATAGAAATTGTTTTAACATAACACACTACTCTTAAGGCCGATGGGAATTCTAGACCACCCACTGACTGTTTCGCGGTTCACGGGAAGGCCTGACCCCGAATCTTGATCAGTCTTATTTTCTGCGTGAACACAAACATTTGGTTTCTTTCTCATCGTTCGAATTGATCAGTCTGGACTCAAACTTACTGGTAAACCGTAAGATATACGAACTCATCCGGTGTGCACAGTTGCAAAATCTGTGACTTGAAGACTGAGTTTGGAGCAACTCGGAGTCAAAATGCAATTCAGGTGCCGAAATTGTAGCTAGTCGTTTTATAGATGACTGAGGTGAAGTTGTTGGAACAGGGCGCTTCTCTGAGATAGTGCCATAGTTTTATTACACTCATTTATATATTTTTTTTATGTTCTGGCGTCATTTCCATTAGGATGTATCAGTACATATTTTGGGTTTGGCTTCTGGTAGCCCGAAAATGTTTTTATTCTATTCACAATAATGGAATCATGATGGAAAATTTTGGTTGTCCCATATTTAAGCGACTAAGTTTACTACGTATGCTTTTAATCTGTTTTTTTTTTTCATTTCGCTTGCAGGGTACAAATGTCCCTGTAAAAGAAGCTAGTGCTCTCCCTATTGTGTAGGAATAAGGGAATCATGCGACACTACTCTTCAATATACGTCTGCGGTGGCTGAAGGCTATGCAGTATCTGGTCATAAAAGATTCACGTAAGATCTCCATCTAATGACCTGACAAATCAGCAAGCAAGAGCACGCCATCTGATCTAGCGGTTCTGGAAAAATTATTCAAAGGATGGTCGTATACAAATGTGTCATGCGATGAGGTGACATTCTGACTAATGTATCTGAGCCTCTCACCTGATAGTATAAATCTTTTATAGTCCTTCATATTTAAAGTCCAAATAGACAGATACAAGGCTCCAAGTTACTTTTTCTTAGAAATTCAACGAAAGGAGCTTTCAACACTGAAGATGTCTGTGGTCCTTCAGGAAAGAACGATCTGCGACCACGCTGCTTTCTCCTGATCGCCTGGGTGCCTCCAGTGTCAGGTAGAGCTGTTACGCCTTCCGGATTGTATGATAGGTATTCAACATTCAAAATCATGCCTACAGCGGATCTCTAGACTTCGTAGAATAGTAAGACAAAAGATCAACACATGGCAAGAGAAAACAGGTAAATAATTTCCCAATACAACCTTCACCTCGCCTTAAACAAATTTTGGCAGTTCGGTGATTAAAACAACTCTACCGTCAGGCTGTTACCTTAATTATTTGCTCAGTTGTTGCCTTCTCCTAGGGTGAAAGACAATACTATCAGAACACAACTGTTGCGAGCAGTCTTATCAGACTTATCAGCACCTATAGAGAGTTTACAGGGTCAAAGGGATATTAAGTTAGATTGCGTTGGTTACAACTCAGAAACGACTGACACTCACATGATATTTCGGGTTTCCCTCAGAGACCTAAGTTGTAGTCAGTGCTCTGAAGTGCACAGACTTCATCTTGTCCACCCACTCTGATCCTTCTCAAAGGCTCATACGAGTGGGAGTTGTTTTGGGGTTCTAACCAAGAAAATCCCACTTACTGTTCCCTAAACCATGTGGAGTGTTTATAAATGTGCTTTTTTGGGTGAGATTTTATCGAAGGCGGTTCTCATTATTCCTGTGTTCTGAATCCAAATGGGACAGCTTAATAGCTTATGCTGTCGTTCACATAGGGCAAAACCAGACCTCAGGTTAAACCTGAATTATGAATTGTAGTCCGATATTTTTACAACCAGGAATGAAATAGAAAATGCGACTGATCTCAAAAACGATGAAATTAGAATTACGGGACCGTTTGGGCTAAGCCGGAGGAAGAAAATTATGGTGTTTGAATTTGGCTTTGAGATTACGACACAGCAGACAATGTTCACGGGACGCCGCATAAACCATGAAGTAAATCCAAATAGCGAATAGAATTCCTTCACGTTGCATCACTGCAGTAGCCGTTCGGAATTCGAAATGACCGTAGAAAGTACCCGATAGAAACTGTACGTCTTGAAAAAAGAAATGATCCCTCCCAACTAAGAGTGTGGCTTGTGAAATTCCTACTGACTGGAGTGGGAATCATGTTTTCAAGTTTGGCGGTTCTGAAATGTCCAGAAACCGTCTTACCTTCAGCGCATAAAAAGGACGGGGTACACTAGCGTTTTTCGGTTGTCCAAGTTGTCGACTCCCTCCGAGAATTGTTTGACTTGTCACAGTTAATGGATGGTATTCTGTTTACGTATCCACGTAAAGGCATGTCACAGGAACGGGCAAAAGTGATTATCGACGCGAAGGAGACGAATTAACTATCTAAATTAGTATTTTGCCTACATGCAATCGTTCCCTACTTCGCAGGATGACGTAAGTGAATTCCGGGACTGTTTATTATTATTATTATTACTATTACTATTAGTATTAGTATTATAAGACATCGGGCATTTCTGTATGGAATCTTAAGTTGTGTTGACAGAAACACCAAGATGAAACGACGGGAAGGTGTTCCTTGATCTGTGGTCTACCAACCAGTTAGATAATGTTCTTCTCATTACTGAGGTAGGGACAGTCAAGTAAACAGCTTGAATGAAGGCAGCACACTGAATTACGGAGCAGAGCACACTGATGTCAAATGTAGCACCACAGATTCCCTCGAATGGATTAGGTTTCACGGAAAAATGACATTTTGGTTTCGAGTGGCATCCTTTGTTTATTGACTACTGTGAGAGAATGACACCATGAATGGGCTTAACTACAGTGTTTACTCTGAAATGCAGCGAGTAAGCACTTGCATAGTTCAGTGGTGTCGAATGCAGGTTCTTCAGAGGGGACCATCTCAAATAAATCTTCTCCACAGTCTTCACTGGATAAGACCACTGCATTGGTTCTCTCTTTTTACTTAGGTAGGTGGATCTACTACAACCAACAATGATTTAAATGAAAAGTCTAGCAAAACAGATGTACATTATCCTTTGGACAAGCACAGTCACATTCTTCCAGTACAACAAACAGTCATCAATCTATGTGAAAGAAATTGAAAAACGATAGGGTTTTTGAAACAGACCTTGGAGAGTGTGTGATCGTGCCTAAAATCCTGTCTATATTTTCTTGCACACATTGTACCTTGCGCAGCTCACCGGTAAATTTCGAACATATGTTTGAAATGCGGAACTTCACAGAGGTTTGTTCTTAACCGTGTTTTAAGCTAATGAACATGTTGAAAGGTTGCTTTCTTGTCTTGGGCTTATGTCCATATATCAGATACTTCGACTATTTTGTCTAGCGACTTTGTAGAGTCTGATAAGGTCCACACGAAGGTAAGATCTGATTTGTTGCGTTTACTCGTTCAAGGTGGCCTAGCTGACTAGAAAACATCTGAAACTGATGCCCACCGAGGCCTATCAACATCTAGTCAGTTTAGGTGTAGGTAGGACCACCTCTAAAACCAGACTGGAAAATAGCATTTGTTGTGCTGCGGGTGCACATGAAGGAGAAGGAGAAGATATCAGGTCCACTACGGCCCCACACCATTCTCCCTTACCGAAATTGCGCATGATATTGCGGATGAAGTTTCCATATTCGGCAAACAAAGTATAATGTGTCGTTCCTAGAAGTCGGCTGTTGGAGGAAACCAAATGGACTAGTGGTACTTAAAAAAATTCTTCTTACCGTCAAGAAGAGAATGGATCTTAAAGTGCTATGGCGGTTTGCGCACCTCAGTGACCCACTGAGCTATACTGGGGGGTGTGCGCGCGACAATCACAGAGTCTCTCATACCAGGTTGGTCAATGGGTAGAGTTCTGACGAACACAGTCTCCTGGTCCTCCAGGTTGGGGGTTGGAACATGTGTAGCGAT